>VWZS01000327.1:196125-266450 GCA_013397075.1 Rhabdornis inornatus | reverse complement strand
GAAAAAGGGACTGTTTAATTTGGGAATTAATTAAAGTAGTTTTTTATATGTTGTTTTTGTTGTTATGAAAGTTGGGAAAGGGAAGGAAAGAGTAGTCTGAAAATCTTATTCTGAATTTCTTTTTTTTTTTTTCTTCTTTGTGTAGTTAATAAATTTCTTTTTATACCCTCTTAAGTTTTAAGCCTGCCTTGCTTCTACTCCTGGTTCTGACTCACAACAGAAAATGAGTATATTTTAATTAGCAAATCAAAACCGTGACAAGCAGTCATCATCCTTGCTTGATCCAGTCACTTTTAATCCAATCTTGGGGAATTTAAAATCAGTTTTATGAATGGTATTTCTCAAATAGGTTTGGGGTTTTGTTGGGGGTTTTTGTTTGTTTGTTTGTTTGTTTGTTTATATATCTTTATCTTTCGTTTTTCAGTGTTGTAAAGAAGGTGGCTCAATATATGGCTGATGTTCTAGAAGACAGTAAAGATAAAGTTCAGGAGAATCTTCTGGCTAATGGAGGTAAAGTGTTAACCTTGATATCCTAAGAGATATCCTTGATATCCTGAAGTATCGTAAAACTGTAGAAGGGCAGGCAATGATCCTGAAACTTACTGAGGTACAAAGAAGTGAAGGGGGCTGCACCTGGGTCAGGGCAACCCTCAGTGTCAATACAGGTGGGGAGTGAACAGATTGAGGGCAGTGCTGCCGAGAAGGACTTGGGGGTGCCAGTGTGCATTTTATTTCAGTAAAGAGCTGTACTTTTCTCTGAACCAGTATTTTATTTTCAAAGCCATTTAATAGAATTATCACAGCTTGTATTGATGCAAGATAGGCTAGTAATAGTGGATAACAGCTTGGAGTAGTGTCTTTTGTAGATTGCTGTACAAACCTGTCACTTCAGGTGAGCCACATGGTCATTGATGCCTTTTTTGCCATCATAAACTTCCCTTCTCCCACCCATTTTTCAAACAGAGCAAAAAGCAGTTGCTCTTGTCTGTAGTTCTCCAACCATCCTTGACTTGGTAGTAAATGTCATTTACACTCTACAGAGTGGAGAAACCAGTATCTGAAGGCAGAGGTCAAGGATAATTTACAATTTGTTTATTTTCGAATTTCTTAAGCAGCAGGGTCCACACATGGGAAGGTCCAGTCTGTTACAGTTCTCTTCTGTTACAGCAGCTCTACATAGGATATAGTAGTCTTTTTATTGTCAATCTTAATGAAGTTCTTTAAAATTTTAGTTGACTTGGTCACCTATATAACAAGGTTCCAATGGGATATGGCCAAATACCCAATCAAGCAATCCTTGAAGAATATTTCAGAAATTATTGCAAAGGTAAGGTAACTTGTTTTATAAAACTTCCCTATTTGAACATGAGATATTTACGCACAAAACTTGCTCTCAAAGCAATTTGTCTGTTCTAGTCAGCTAACAATAGCAGTGAACTTTGTAGCAGATAGTAACCACAGAAATACATTAGGATGTGGCTGGGATTTGGAGAGTGCTCCCTGAAAGGCCATCATGCTTTCTTTGCTGATTTTTGTTTCCTAGGATCACTGAGCTAACGAATAAGTAGCCAGGAAATTATGTTTACATTTCAGTTTTGGTGCACTAGCATATTGTTTATCTGATGTTCTCAAATCTGTGGGCTGTTAGCAGTGAACCAGGGAACTTATATACATTCTGAAAGCCGTGGCACTCAGTTGTGAGGGAAGAAATAAGCCTTAATTGTTACATGTAAAGAAAGCTCGTTTGAGAGTTTTCCTCACCTTTACTTTGGCAAAGTGTTTCATATGCAGAGGGTTAATTTGCATTGTACTTGTTTGTGAGCCTGTACAGGGACCTCAGCAGTGACTGGCTGATTTAGACAGTGAGAGTGTTCTCTGTAGGCAATCCTTGCTTTAAGATCTTCCCAGCCTCTTCAGGCTGTATTTTTCCCACCTTCCCTGTTTTCTGTAATCTGCAGACTGGCTCTTGGAACTGCCTGTGTTACTAACTGGAAATACATAACTTGGGAAAAAGAGGCTGTTCTGGGTACCTATAGAGGTAGTCTTTGGTGATGGATGTGTAGGGACTATAATGAAGTTGGGATGGGGGTAAGTGCTGTCAGGCTTGTGCTTTGCCATAACTGCAGATTCCTGAAACTATTAAATTAATTTTTTTTGCAGAGGTGACAAAATCTTAATATATGCTACAAGGCTGACTGAGAATGCACTTAGTACTTTCATTTTTGATATTTTCTTTGGGACTACCACTGTGTCTTGAATTTATTTCACAAATTACATTTAGTAAGTATTCCTGGAAAACATCTGTAGTGTGGCCTTTTGTTGAAGGATGACTGACTGTCTTACAGATCTCAAGATTTGCACATTAAAAATGTCTCACAGATATAAAATAAGAATCTTAATATATTACACTAGTACAAAATATTTGCTTCTTCAGGGGAAGGTACCAAGATGAAGCACTGAACTTTTTACAGCTATTATAGTACAGCACTTGTTTTTGTAGAAATTAAATTTGTTGAAAAGGAAACAAAGGACATGAAGAGATATGCCCTTTATTGAAAATGATCAAAGATTCAGTGGATGTTATTCTGTGTCCTGGAGTTTGCTAGATAAATAATCTGCTTCAACGAACTTTTACTCTAGAACCTGAACTTTAACTATCTTACATTCTTTTTCTACTTTAGAGACCTCATTGACCTATTAGGTTGGATAGTAAATGCAGAGAAACAGGTCTGCTGGAGTTCAGCCTGAGTCATCCTGTTGAGGGTTTCCATTTCTCTTCATGTGTTTGTATTCAATAGGGACAACTTCAGGACACCTGTGTCATAAATCTGATTTCAAATAATTTATAAAATATTTTCAGCTGTGAGCCATAGGTATGTGTCCATAAAGTAGAGAAGGAAGATTACTGAAGATGTCTTACGTTCTTATAGAAATGACACCTAGGAGATCACAGGACTTGAAGCAGTTTTGTCCCAAGGCAGAAATGAGTCCTGACAATGATAAAATCTTCATGTAATCATGTGCCAAAGTGAAGACACAGGAAAATTGATAGAGCTGCATTAATTAAAATCTGTGAAGCCTCTTGACATGTTGATGTTAAATAATTTGAAAAGCTTGTCATATCATGAATTACTACCTTTCCTGTATGGTTTTATATCATCCTCACTCACTCAGGCAGCAGATTCTAATACCTGTCAAAATGAGTAATGGCAATTGCAATGGAGGGTTTGTCAGTGGAAAAAGAAATTACAGCAGTGCTAGAAACATTTAAATTAAAATTATATCTGCTGACACTATCCATTAGGTTTTCTCAGCTTTTAACTTTCAAAAGTTTTGTGACCAAGCATCAGTACAGAAGACTTTGGAGATGGCATCTGTGCTATGTGAGAGCTGTCACTTAATCAAGTCGTTCTTTGAATTTAAAATTAGTCATCAGGCTTATGCAAGGAGAAAACCTCAATGATTTTAGTGCCCTAGTCGCACCTTTTCTGCAACCCAGGCATGCATTGAAGTGCAACTGCTCAGTTGTATGGCTACAAGACACTGATGTACTGCCAACAGCTACCTAAGTGGTTTAAGTATCTGGAACTGCTCTGTGTACATTACTGGCACTTCCCTTAGCAATACTGTGAGTCTGCCTCCTTTTGCAATGACTTTTGTGAGTTATTCACCAACTCTATTCACAGAAGGAAGTTTGTATTGTTGCTTCATTTGGTAATTTTACAGAAATTTATTTTCAAGAGTTCTCTTGTGGCATTGAGGTTTGTGGTTCTGTATTTTCTTAAGATTCAGTAGGAAGCAAAGCTGGTTGTTTTTTGCAATAAACTTCAGTCAGTGCAGCTGTAACAGGTTTTTGTCTAAGCAGTCATCTTTTAACAGACTACTGACTCTACACATGAGAACAATTAGAGTATTGTCAATTAGGAAATGCTGAATGGAACTGGTTTGTATTGACAGTATTTGTATAAGGCAGTATTTGGTATCGAAGGTTTTAGAGTTTTGTCATTAATAACGCAGAGTTAGACTTGTTGAAAGTCTTGATCCTTGGAAAAGGCAGAGGATTGTCAGTCTGGGGAAGAGTTGAAATGCACAGAGGTACTAGCTTAATATATTCTGATTAATTTTCCCCATGTGCTGTCTTCTAGATTTAAAAAAAAGGTGTTGGTGTTACTTCTTGTAGTATTAAAAAGCTTTCATGATGGTATATGCCTTATATGACACCTGCTGAAATGTTCTGCATGTTGCTTTGCTAAAGTTGTATCAGTCAAAGGATTTAAATAGCCTTAAGTACTCATCTGTTTAATTTTGTCCTTTTCAGAGTATTTTGTCTAAAGGATTTCTGTATCTGTAAAGGTGCAAGCTGTTAGTGTGTTGCCACATGAAACTAACAGAATGTTTAGGCTTTTGATGACTTCCTGCTACAGACAATCTAACTTAGGTGTTACCATAAACAAGGTCACTATTGAATTAAATGACCTGCTTTTAAGAGAGATTTATTTTGTGGAAACAAAATCATATCTGGATCTCCAAGCTGAAGTATTTTATGCAAACAAAATGTTTTGCCAGTGGTCGAAGTCCAGACCAAAGGGAGAGTCCCTTGACAGTGTTCAGAAACTTGTCTCTGGAAATTTTTTCATGCTTGTGCCTCCACGTACTAAAGTGAGGAGGCAGTAGGCAGCATTATAATGCCAGACCAACACTGTGCCACGTTCTTTCAGTTACCCAACTGTTACTGAGTGCACTGATTTTAAAACACTTCCTTGGATAGGGTACGTGGCGATACGAGTGTGATTTGCGATTTAAGATGTACTAAAGTGCTTAATTTGTTTTGTATTCTTCCATTTACTGCCAAGTTAACTAGCTGGGAATGAATCATTATTGGTAATCATGCTAATGAGGCCATCCTTCTCAAAACCATCCTCCAGGATTACTTGAGCAGCAGTGGCAAGATGAACATAAGTTCTATTTTAGTTATTTAGACATAGTTTCTTTTATTTTCATTTTTCAGGGAGTAAACCAGATTGACAATGATCTAAAAGCAAGAGCCTCAGCATACAATAATCTGAAAGGGAATCTTCAGAATCTGGAAAGAAAGAATGCGTAAGTTGTATTATTTTTTGCTAATGTAGCACAGGAA
This sequence comes from Rhabdornis inornatus, assembly GCA_013397075.1. Classification (NCBI taxonomy): domain Eukaryota; kingdom Metazoa; phylum Chordata; class Aves; order Passeriformes; family Rhabdornithidae; genus Rhabdornis; species Rhabdornis inornatus. Next base: position 261,313 of record VWZS01000327.1, on the reverse strand, counting down.
CATTATCTAAGCATGGAAACTTAATAAAATGTGGAGTGATACAGGCTCCAAGCTTAATGTATTTTTGAGGTGTTTTATCAATCTTGAAGAGCAGCTGTCATAAAAACACATTTATTACCAGCTGTCTGGTTGGTATTAATTTACTTGTGACTGAAAAGCGATTGAGAAATCGCAGAAGCATGTACAAATAGCATAAATTGCTGCAACTTTTGAGAGCAGCTTGCTGTTAGTGGTGTGTAACGCTGCTACTTAGGTATCTTGTCTAAATACGCAAGTCTTTCCTTCATTCCAACTTAACTGGTTTTCTTCCCTTGGAATTTACCAGCAGAGACAGCTGTTGTGTACACTCAGATAATAAATTAAACAAGGACTGTGTGTTGTCTTGTCACATACATGTGATGATTATATGTAGTACAGTTGAGGTACAGTAGTTCTTCTGTGCAAATGTGGTTGATTAATGTACTTGAACCCTGCCATTACAGTGAATGGCACAATCCTGCTGGCTGATTCAGAACCATGGGTCATGCCAATGACAATACGTGACGAGCTGTTTTAGGAGTGAGACACAAGTTCTGTGCTAAGCCATGGCACTTTGTCAGCTGTACACTGTTAAACCTATCAGCATTCTTGGTCTTTTATATGAGGAAATACACTGCTTAAAGTTTTTATTGATGTTCTGTATGTTGATATGTACTAGGTTAGTTATAACTCTGAGGCTCTGTGTACTGGAGTCCACAGTTAATGGTTTTAATGGTTCTTGCAATTCTAAATAACTTTTAAAAAGAAAAGTTGGCCACTTAAGCATGTGACGTATTTGGAATATGGAAATGACGCACAGCAGTGGAGCTGCTGATAAAAATTTCAGTGACTTTGGACAGTGAGATATAAAATGCGTATAAGGATATTTTGTTTGCTAATAGCAATTGTGTAGGTAAAATGTATTTTTGAGAATGCTATAGCATGGGAAACTGTTATCCAGAGAAATTCAATTCTTAAACATGTAATTGTTCTGGCTGTCTTTGTTTCTCTGCAGGGGAAGCTTGCTAACCAGAAGTCTTGCTGATATTGTAAAGAAAGAGGACTTTGTACTTGATTCAGAATATTTGGTCACATTATTAGTGATTGTGCCGAAGTAAGTTTATTCATCCTAAGAGCAGAATACAATAAGAAATATAAATCAAATAATAGATCTCACAACCCTGTAATACTGTAAGAATGACATCTGAATTTACTTGGGGCTTTCCTGGATGAACAAACAGCTGTTAAGCTGCTCAGGAGGGATGAGTGTCTGTGCCTGCATTCTTTTGTTCACAAAAACTCTTCGTAAGGACTGCTGAGTGCTCATGAATTTCTTGAAAAAACTGGAGATTAGATTTATGTCTTATCCAGTGTTTGCTATGACTACTCATGTTCCGGATGGTGTCCTTATGAAAATAAGTGCTGAGTAAAAACATGACTTGTTTTACATTAGAAGGCTTAATTATTAAATTATCCTGGTTAGTACTATGCCAGCTTTCACCACTTAGTGAGTGAACTCTTTACTGCTTTGCTATGCATGTTTTTAGATTGCCTGAACACTGTTTTTTTTTTTGTTGGTTTTTTATTTGTTTTGTTTTGTTTTTGTTGTTTTTTTTACTTACTTAAGTCTCTGCCATTGGAACCCTGCTTATGTTGTGTCAAAGGCTTGCTAGGGGAACAGGCTGTTCTTACTTGAAATGTTTGAACAAAAGAAACATCATATTTTCCCCTGGACAAGGAAAGAGGTGATACAGATGCCCTCAAAACTGTTTGTAAAATGATAAAATAGCCCTTGACTGTTTTTCTGGAGCTGCAAGCAAGGAAAGCTTCTTATTTATGAAAAGCCCACTGGCTCTTTTTACCACGGGACCCATTAGAGTCTGTCACATGTCAAACTCTGATGAAGGAAAAACAGTTTTGTGGTGGCTTTAGCAGAAAGCAGGTGTTTAGAATACCTCAGCTGTTATTTTTCTTTTACTTGTTTTTGCTGTTGAAAGGATGGAACCTCTTCACAACCAACTACAGAAAGACAGGGCTTCCAAAATTCCCAGTTCTTCAGGCAAGTGCAGGACTCTAGGGAGCCTGCTTGTAATTGTGGAAGAAGTGTTCCTCTGCTCAAAAAAAGCAGAGTTGCATGAGGAATTTCTGATTAACCTTAACAGTTAACCAAATTCCGTTTGGTCTCCTGAGATCTGTACTTAATGATTATTTAATTTCATAATTCTTTGATTTAAAAAATGTTGCACTTCTAAATTGACATGAAGACTGAAAATGTAACTTCTGCTATCACTGTACTTTATTTATCAATAATTATAAAAACAGCATGAGGAGAACTGAGAGTTTCTTGAGTCTTGGTTATTTCTAACAACCTATACCTGAGATGGAAGATGTGATGATTAAATGTTTTTACCTTTAAGAAAAAAACTTGATCCATTAATCTCAGATTAAAAGTCTAAGTAGAAATAACCTGTGTATTTTCTAGGTTAAATTACAATGACTGGGTTAAGCAGTATGAAACACTAGCAGAGATGGTTGTACCACGTTCCAGCAAGTAAGTTGTTAAATGCTAAATCTCCTATTTGCATGTGCTGTGTTTCAGGAGTGTTCTTTATCTAGAAAGACTTTGAATTTTAAAGATTCGTCAAAAACTTGTCAATATGTCTAGCTTTATCATTTTATCTGATCAAATAATTGAGGAAAGATTCAAATAGACTCTAGGGTTAACGAAATTATCAAACTTAACTTATGGGAGCAGAGTAAGAGAATTGAAAAGTTAGTCTAGTTCTGGTCAGATATATTCAGCTTCTAGCTGGAGTGTGATGGAGATAAGCAACAAATGCTGGCTGCTGGCCTGTAAGCTTTATGTCTATATTCACAGGACTTGAAACAAGTTGTATGAACTATTTGAAAACTTCCAAAGAATGGAAAACTGGAAGTGTGAATGGTTTTGTTGTGTACAAAGAAAGGTTGCTTGTCTCTTTGTGTCCCTGGTATCAAGCTGGGTGCTGTGGTGGGCAAGATTAAGCCACTTTAGCAACCTCGTAACCACATCGAAGATAAAGTCCACATATAGCACCAAGCATTGGTTTGTGGTTAATTTTAACTGACAGACTGAGGTTTTGATCAGGCAAATCTGATAATACCTGTTCTGTGCCAATTAAAAAATCTGAACTTGCCCTGGATAGCTTCACATTTGGAAGACCTGCTAGTAGTTGTTATTTAATTATTGGGAAACCATGGCCTAGGACTAGCTTAAGAAAAGGCAGCTTGTTAAACTGTTGGATAATGCTTGTGTTGAAGACAGTATGACATTGAGGAACAGTCTAAATCTGTTCAAGCTTTTTTTTCCCTAAGGTAAAACCTCAAAATAAGCAATATTATTTTTAATTATAGAACATTAAATCTAGGGGTCATCTTTGCAGCCTAAGAAACATTTTATTTTGCCAACCTGTATCTTTTTAATTTGTGTACTTTTCTATTTTATATCCATTTCATTTTTCTTTAAAACACACATTTCTAATAAATCGGTAGTCCAAACATTTCAGTACTAAACCAGTTTCAGTTGCTTTTTTTTGTTGAATAGTTTTTAATTTGAATGAATATTGTGTGAAGTGGTTTTGTATGATGAAGTCTCTGAATGTGAACTGTAAGCTGTCATCATTTATGAAGGGAGCAATTAAGAGCAGTCAGTTACATTCTGTATGAGGTGCTTAACTTGGGAGCTAAATCCTGTATAATGGTTCACATTTATGTCTTGCCTTGTAGCAATAAAGTACATGTGGTACTGTGTGGCTGATCTGTGCTGATTTGAACCTGATTAAGTCTGACACTTGGTTTGTTTTCTTGCTGTGTAGTGTACTGTTTGAGGACCAAGACAGCTACCTTTGTAATGTCACCTTGTTCAGGAAGGCAGTGGATGACTTCAAGCACAAAGCCAGAGAATATAAGTAAGGTTTATTTTGTGTGTATTCTATCTCTTATGCTTTGAAGGATCTCTAGATAGGCACTTCTGATTTTATTCACTTCCAAATGCAGATTTATGGTCCGTGACTTCCAGTACAATGAAGAAGAGATGAAAGCCGATAAAGAAGAAATGAATAGACTGTCAACTGACAAGAAGAAACAGTTTGTAAGTCTTAATAAACTGGTCATTATAGAAATGTGACACATCTAAGACTTGTTATTGCTACATAAAAATTTCATGAAGTTGTGATTCAGAGAAAGCATTGTAAGGATGACATGATGTAGCCAGCCTGCCACCCAGCTAATCTGCTCTGGGATAATTGAATTTCCTGCAGCACAAGTGCTCCTCACTGCCTTGAACCAAGGGCTGGTATTGTAGCTCATAATGTTTGAAGTTTGAAAATGGACAAGTGTTTGAATTACGTAATCAGATATTACTAAAAGGATCTTTAATATAGTTAGATCATGACAACTGAGATGGGGAACTGAAGAGACAATGGGAAGTCTCATTAAATGTCTCTTTACTTTGTATCAAAACACTCTTGAGCCATTATGTCCATAGTGAACTCTGTCTTTAACTTGTCTTTTATTATCATGGTACAGATATTGAGTAGCTGCTCAAACATGCATAATGGGCTGAGTCTTTTTCTGATGTTTGAATAGCTTATTATTTTTAACCCTCTTTTCTTTCACAGGGACCTCTGGTTCGGTGGCTGAAAGTTAATTTCAGTGAAGCTTTCATTGCGTGGATTCATGTGAAAGCGTTACGTGTTTTTGTTGAATCTGTTTTAAGGTAATGAGGCATATTTGAATAGTGATTTTCTTCCTAGACTTGGTAAGAATTTACATCTAGCTTGGGCTTTCCAAACTGAAGCATGTGAATACTGCTCTTCTGGGAAGGAGGTAGCAAAAAGTAGGGCAGTAGGAATAGCTGGTGGCAGTAGCTCTTGTTGCCAGTTGTGAAATATATGAGGTAGATAATTGTGTATCTTCCCCTTGGATAGTCTTTTCACTATTGCTTTAGGAGTTACAGATACTCTGTACATAGCAGGGAGACCTATTTGCTTGTTTTTAGGTTACTTTATGAGCTGCTTGTAACAAGAACTAACTACATCTTCTATTTAAATGGAAAATTTGAATACTTCAGAATAAAAGCTTTTTGGGCTTTCAGTAACATAGTTTGGCATCATGAAATGTATGCTTTTTCTTTAAAACATGCCTTTTGTAGTCTGAACTTTTCAGAATTAAACTTCTCAATATTCTAACTAGAAAATTTATCTGCTTTTTTTCTTCATACTATCCACAAGTATTGTTAGTAGTCAAGTACAGCTGTAGTTGGTCTGCAAAGGAAGGACCTTTATTTTTTATAGTTGAAGACATTCCTACCATGGTCAGCAAAGGGCAAGCTATTTTTAGCCTTTTGGATAAGTTGTCATAATGGAGAAAAACAGAGGAGAAAAAGAAAATGCATTCATGCTGCCATGGTCTTATTGTGAAGACAAAAGTTGGGTAAAGAAGAAAGCTGAACTTGATTGGAATGTTGGCAGCTGTTTCCATGCTCCTAGAAAGGAGGATTAAGTAGAAATTACATTGTTCACCGAGTGTCATATGCAAAGTAAACTAATAGAGTGTTCAAAATTTAGTCTGACTGTTCAGGTAACATTGAGAATTATTCTAAATACTCAAGGATTTAAAATGATTTTAAAATATTTAGGCTTCTATTTTATTATTTTAAACTTGAAATTCTACTTTTTTGATGCCTTATGAATTGTAGACAAAGAATGGTTTTGCAAAAGTGGAAATGAGCAGAATTTCCTCTTCAGCAACAGGATTCTTTCTTAAAATAGAATTCTGCTTTGATTTATGAAAGAAGGTTTATTTCAGCATTTCCATAATTTTCTACCTGACTTCCTCAGGTATGGTTTGCCAGTTAACTTCCAGGCAATGCTGCTTCAGCCTAATAAGAAAACAATGAAGAAACTGAGGGAAGTTCTGTATGACTTATACAAACATCTTGACAGCAGTGCAGCAGCTATCATTGATGTAAGTACTTTTTAACTGCTCCTAGTATGTTTAAACAAAGCAAAAAGTCTGTTGGCATAACTAAAGGTACCTCTCCATATTCTTCATTTTCTCACAGTACAGAGGATTTTGTCTCCTTAAAAAATGCTGCTTCTGTTTTACACTTTTGCAAGGCAGATGGTATTTAAAGTTGCAACCAGTATATTTGAAGAGCTGTCTGGTTCAAAGGTCACATGTAATTTCTTCCTACTGCATTCTTTCCTACTACTAATGGAAAGATACAGACTGCCAGATAGCACAGTGGTCCTCTGCTGAAGAAGGCTGAATCACTGTCAAAATGGAATCAGCCTTTCCATCTGAAGAGGTCTCATTTTCATGTGAGAAACTGGTTTTTTGGGAGGCTTATTCTGCTAATTTGCTTTGTCTTGAAAAGCAATGATTTTCATAGTTAAAGGTTAACTAAATATGCCATGAGTTTAGCTGAATTTAAAAAGATTCTTAACATATTGAATGTAATGCATTTCCAGGCCTTTTTGTGGAAAGAGGATGTGAGACAATTTAGGTGAAAATTAAAGATGCTGAACTTATGTAACCTCCTGGGTCATTCAGCACCCTATAACATTCTTATCAGAAACTGAGAGTGTTTGAGCGTAGTAATGATAATGTGTTTAGTATAGCAATGGATGTGAATTACTGATACAGAACTACTTAGATTGTGAAAAAGCGCTTTGTATTTACTTTTGAAAAATACTGTTAGTCATTTGTCAAAGTTCTAACTTTACCTGCTATTTAAACAGTCACTTTAACATGAAAATTTAAGCTTGAAGTCTTAACTTGTCTGTTTGCTTCTGAAACATATGAATGTTTCATCTACTTCTTAATAGGGGTCTGAATTGTAAGAGTATAACTGGTTTCAAAACTTTATTTGCAGGCAACTATGGATATTCCAGGTTTAAACCTCAGCCAACAGGAGTACTACCCATATGTGTACTACAAGATCGATTGTAATTTGCTGGAATTCAAGTAAAAGTTCCCTAACATGACAATCTTCTCAGTGTTGGTGTAAACAAACAGAAGTGAGGTTGAAGTATAATAATACTTTTAACATTCTACTAATCATATGCTTGCTTCTTATGTTAGGTGAACTGAATACACCGTGGTCCATCTCTAGACATTTTCTTTTTAAAGAACAGTGTAGGTAACCAGCTTTTAATCGACTATGTCTGTAAATGTATATTGAGAGAATTGAAGTATTTATAAACAGAGTGATTTATTTAATGAAAAGCTTATCCCTCTTTCATATGGTGGTCTGTGTTAATTCCATTTACTGTTTATAAAAAAAAACTTGTTTACAGAAGACTAGTGTAAATGTTCATGGCCATTTTGTTCATTTGATTTAGTAGATACAACTGTGTTAACGTTGTTTAACTGTGATGTAAAGTATGTAAAATTGGTATGAAATCGTGCTTTCTGAATGGTTCAAGATTACAATTGATGCACTGTAAACATAGGGAAAATAAACTTACCTGTGCAAATGTGTCACTTTCTTGTACCACACAAAATTGCAGATACTTGTGTCTAAACTGAAGCAATGTGTTAAGTCTTTAGTAGTGCTGCATCCTGCATGGACTGGTACAGAAATGCAATTCACTTCAGCACAAGTACTTTTAAGGGATGCAGGAATTAATTTTGCTTTCTGCAGAAATGCTGAAGTATGTTGTTTGGCCACCACACATATGTATGAATGTTTTTCAGGTTTATATCTTTGTGGCTCTAAAGAAAATATGTGAGACAATTGCTGGGAAGATGATGACAAGCTGGGATAATAACAAGCTAGGCTGAGCTGGGATTTTGATAATTCTTTGTTCTTTTCAGTTAGTTGAAGCTTGAGACTATTTTATGGCTTTGAATGCTGTGCTATTAGATGTTCACTTTTTTTTTGCAATATCTGTTGTACCACACAGGGAATATGATGGCTTCCTTTTAATGTAGATAGAGAGGAGTTGTTTATTTCAGTAGCAGCTATTACAAGTATTCTACCTGTCTGCATAGCTAAATATGCAGTAAAAGCTGCAGTACTGTTTAAAACTGACTTGAATCAAGAGTGAGACTGGAGGAGTGCTGATTTGTCAAAATTAGTATTTGAAGTACTGTAACCACTGTTTTCTTTTCTCTTTTAGTCCCTAACTGAAAATATCAGTACTGTGGCTCCAAGTATTATAGGGCTTTGGGATCAGCTGTGGGATCTCTAATCATAACCCAGCAGCACCTTTGAGGAATTGGCTACCTTTGTAACCCTACATTGATATCTCTAATTATTAAACGGGAAGGACAGCTTTTGAGTGCAAGAGTTGCATCTACTGATTTTGATGGGGTTTGATGTCTGTGAAATCAGCTGTGTAAATTTATATTTGTTTTTCTTCCTATTTCTATAGACAAAAAGGGAAATAGTGAGATCACACAACAGGTGTCCTGTTGTGGTTACATTTCTGCTTCTCCCACTTGTCATTTCCTTACAGAAAATAACAGCTGTTTACTGTGTTGTCCAGGTTGTTAAAGTGTGCCCAAGTGGAAGAGGTTCCCTTTTATCACCCAGCTCTGCCTCTTCCACTGGCTTTTATTACTGCCACATACAAAGGTCGCCTTCTTAGTTCTGAGCCCACTATAACACATACACTGCTTAAAGGTAAAGAGGATTTCTTTGTCCTGCCTCCAATCACAGGAGGAATCAGGCTAAACTGTTGTCTCTGTTCTTCACCTTAGTTCTCTTTTGATTTTGTTTTCAAAGCTGTTCTACAAACAAGTGTGGGTAAGGGCTTAGGTTTCCAGTAAGTACTGTATGAAATGCTTTGCTATGTATTTGACCCCGTTCAAGATACTGATGCCTGCTCAATCAGCCTCAGATCCTTCTGAAATGGATGGAAGCAAAGGGCAGGTGGACCACAGAATGACACCACTATCCGAAGTGAGGGTAGCAGTAGGTACGCTGAAAAACAGAGAGATGTGGAAATGCTGGAGAAATGGGCTGACAGGCATTGCACAGACTTCAGCAAAGAGAATTGCCAAGTCCTGTGCTGGGGAACAAATAACTTATGCTCCAGTCTGGGCTGGGTGTGGACTAGCCAAGAAGCAACACTGCAGAGAAGGAGCTAGGATTGCTTATGGGAAACTAGTTGTGCTTGTGCCCAGCCATCTCCTGGGATGGCTGTTAGCAAGAAGGTAGCCATCCTTCACCAGTATTTGGTTCTTGTAAAGTCATGTCTGCATGACTTTACAAGAACCAAAAATAGAGTACCACAATGGAGAACGTTCAGTGGAAGCTACCCAAACTTGCCAGGAGGTGGAGCATGTGACACTGTGACTGGGAGAATTGTGTCTCTCCATGCTGGGGAAGAGATGGGAAAAGCAAAGAGTGGATTTTACTGATATTTAAAACTGCCTGAACAGAGGATACAGAGAAGATGGAGCCCTCTGATGTGCCTGAGCACTTCTCAGGTACATGGCAATAAGGAGAGACAAAGGATGCAAGTTTGAATGTGGGAAATTCTCACTGGATGCTGTGGGGGGTTGACCTTGGTTGGTGGCCAGTAACCCACCAGATGCTGTCTCACTACTCCTGCTTGATGGGACGGGGGGGAAAACAAGGTGATAAAGCTCCTGAGTTGAGATGAAGACATAGAGATTGCTTACCAGTTACTGTCACAGGCAAAACAGGCTAGGCTTGGGGAAGATGGGAAAGTTGGAGTTGCAGTAGTTTGTTGCCAGTTCAAGAAGATTTGGTTTGTGAGAAGAAGATGAAAGTGAAACACCTTATCCCCCTTTTTTTTTTTCCTGAGGCTCAGCTTAACTCATTTACTCCTAACCTTTGTCCTTCTGTCCAGCAGCTTAGAAGGATGGGGAATAGGGGTTGTGATCATATGTTCATGATGATTCCTCTCTGCTTTATCTTCCTCCTCACACATTTCCCCTGCTTCAGCATGGCTCCTTCCACAGGCTACAGTCCTTCAGAGTAGACCTAGTTTAGCACAGATCCTCTGTGAGTCATGTTTCCTTCAGGGTTTGTCCACCTGGTCAGATTTGGGTCCTCCAGAGGCTACAGAGTGGATATGTGCTCTGGCACAGACCTCTAATTAAGCTGCAGGACAGTTCCTGCTCCACTGTGGTCCCCTCTGTGGGCTCCAGGGAAATAAATAATCTGCAGTGCATTTCCTTTCAATGATGTATCTAGTCTGGCATTATCTGTGGCTGAGTAGACTCAAAATTGCTGTTTAAAAGAAGGGAAAATTGCAGAGTATTAAATATTAGTAACCAGCCTGGAATAGCTGATGTCTGGATATTGTTGGGCTTTTCTAGTGGTGAAGAGAGATAGTTTGGATACAGGAGCTGGGAGTCAGTCTCTGTTAGATTTGATTTATAGGGAAAAGCTAGAAACCCACAAACCCACATCATTTTACGGTTTGTTGTATTTCTGTGGTTCTTCAAAGATTTCTGGCAAATGAAACAAGGTTAAAACTGTAGAAATGGAAATTTTTCATGTTGTTTCCAAGAAGCATGCCAAGTGATTAGGTTAGAGAGTAATTTCTGGAAGAAATTAAAAACGTAGTATACTCTGGAATGCGAGGAGTATGGAAATTTTATTTTTCTTATAATTAAGTAACAACAGATGATTTATGTCTTAATAGGGAAAGCAGATATTACTTGATTGTCACAATTTACATGTCTGTAATCAAAGTCTGAGAAGGGGAGATTGCTATTTTAGTTACTTCTGCTGTGCAACAGCTATGCACTAGTCTTAGTAAATTTAACCTAGATCTTGAAACGCTGAGGGATGCCTTTGGAAGCTGACAAATAAAACTTAATAATGAAACTGTGTGAGAAAGCAATACCTGCAGTGAGTTCCAGGGTTACCAGGACTGGGAAGAAGAATGAGCAGAGAACTGGGGAGAGGCGGAGGGTATGTGGTAGCTAGGAGCTTGTAGGAGGGGGACCTAGTAACTCGTTAGTGACCAGGAAGGTGTATGGGAGAGCATCACCGTGGCTGAGGTCAGAGCAGCAGAGGATTTCAGTGAATGTTAAGGAAAATTAGCCACCACAAACTTGTTGGAAGAAACCAAGCATCACTCTCTCAAAGCAGGCCACAAGAAGAGGATCTGGGGAATTACTATCTGGGCAGCCTGACCTCGATCTCTGGGAAGGACGAAGGAGCAAACTGTGCCAAGGACAGGAAGGTGATTAAGGGTAGTTGACCTGGATTTGTGCCTCACCAACCTGATGGATTTCTGCAATGTGATGATTGGGTCAGTGGACGAGAGCAGAGCAGTAGATGTTTGTTTATCTTGGCCCTTGATGCTGTCTTCTGTGGCATCATTTGCAAACTGATGGAGTACAGACTAGGTAAATGCGTGGTGAGGTGGACTGAAAAGTAGGTGAATTTATGGGGCCACAGGCTTGTAATCAGTGACACAAAGTCCATGCAGAAGCCACTAGTTACTACTGGTATATCCCAGGGTTCAGTACTGGGGCCAGTATTTTTGAACATTTTAGTAATGAGCTGGATGATGGGATAGTGCACCTTCACCAAGTTTTCTGGTGACACAAAACCAGGAGGAGAGGCTTATATGCCAAATAGTCCCTATTCAGAGGCCATCTGCAGAAGTTGGAACATGGGAACTTCATGAAGTTCAGCAGAGGGAAATGTCAAGTCCCATGTCTGAGGAAGAATACCAGATTGGCCACGTACCAGTACAAACTGGTAGCCCACTGGCTGGGAAGCATTTTTGCAGAAAAAGGACCCAGGGTTCCATTTGGAAAAGTTGAGTATGAGGCAGCAATGTACCCTTGTAGTGGAGTAGGCCAACAGCACATCTCAGGAAAGAGCACTGCCAATGGGTTGAAGAGGTAATTGATTAGTCTCTTCACCTCAGCACAAAGGAGACACACCGCATCTTGGCAGTGGTTGAGGTTGGCAGGCACCACTGAAGACCATCATCTAGTCCTTCCTCCTCAAGCCTGGTCAAAAAGAACAGATTGCTCAGGACTGTGTCCAGTAAGGGGTTGAAAATCTCCACAACCCTCTGTCCAATCTTCCTGGTGTTCAAACATCCAGGCAGTAACACTGTGTTCTGTTTAGACAGGACAAGATGTCTCTGTTTGGGCACCACTGAGAAGTCAGGCTGCCTCTTTACATCCTCCCATCAGTATGAATGAACATTGATAAGGTGTTCTTGAGACTAATTATTTTCTTGAGCAGGGGGTAGTGAGGGCCTCTGTAGTATTCAAGCACTTTTTTCTGGGGCTATTTTTGTTGTAAGGAATTAAGCTCTTAAATATGGCAGTGCACAGTGACCAGCAGATAGGGATCTTTGGTTTGGTTTCTTTTTTAATATATAATATTCTGAAATGCTTAGCATTTAAACCTCTATATTAATTCAGTTTACATAAAGATGTTGATGATTTTGAAAGCTTTCTGAAACATAAATGTATCTATGATCTGCTGAACTATTATATATAGTTCAGGCAGTGACTGGTTTCTGGGAAGTGTTTAGAAAGTAACTTCTTCCCAGATATCTTTGTACTCTAATGTGGTTTTCTGGCAGAATTCCCACTGCAGAAGGGATGTTTGAATTGTGCTCTATCACTTATGTCAACACTTGCAGTGTTTGTCTTCTGTCCAACCAGGACTGGATTCTTAGAGTGAAAGACTCTAATATTTGCCAGCAGCTTAGTATTTGTTTCCAGGCAGACAGTGTGTAGTTTATCTTACACTGACTTAAATATATTTAAGACCATAATTGGTGAGATGAGTCAGAAGCAAATGATATCACACTTCACTTCATGGGGATAGGATCCCTGCCTGGGATCATTTTATGTTGCTTTAGTCTAAACAAATGAACTCCATCACTCTCTGTACTGTGGCATTAACAGCAAGAATCACGGATGGACTAAATCATGAATGTTTCCTCTTGCAGAGGTCTGGGGTTTGTGTTTCACCACGAAGCTCATATTTTGTAGGCTCTGGGGGAATACAAGTGTAATATTTGTATTCCTGGAACTTCACTGAGTAGAATGTGGTTTTCCTGAAGTTCTTTGGAGTCTGTGAGTAGGTTGTTGCAATGCTGTATTTCCCTGAGACACTGAGTGAGATGGTGGTGGTGGGACCTGGGAAGCTGTGGCTGTGTGGACACTTTTGGACAGTCCTGCATTGGACAGAGCCAATGAGAAAACTACAGGGGAAACTACATTAGGCAAAAAGAGATGGTGGAGAGCCAGCTTTGAACACATGACAACATTTTCGTGCTAAGGAGTTACAAAGAGCAGTGTGAGTGTGCACACCATCATAGGACTGATTGCTCGGTTTTGGCCTCACTATCACTTTTCTGAAAATGTAGAAAATGTGAGTTTAGCTTTTGTCCTCTGGAGCTTATCAAGGATCTCTCCTGTCTAACTCTGTCCGGGTGCGTGCTGTCGCATCTTGAGAAATCGCTCGGGTTGCATCATCTGCAGAAATAAAAGCTGCATTTTTCACCTCTAGAGAGCGACCTCGAGCTGCTCTCTAATAGCTGCCGGGGTAAAGCTCTCATGAAGCCTTTGCTGAATGATTTGAGTTCGAACTAAAGTGTTTGGTCTTTGAATGGTCTTGTGGTCTCACAGTACCAAGGAAGTTTTTGATATTGTCCATAATTACTATGTTTTGCTTCCCCATACTCCCTAAAGATTCATGTGGTGCCAAGCACACGTCCAGCTTCTCAGTGAAGAGCCTGAGGCAATTGGCATGTCCCAATGGTGGAAGAGAATTCTAGTGGACTCAGAATTGCTACTTAAAATGGTATATGTCTAATTTAAGGTACATTATGAGATTTCAATATTTTAAAAGTAGATTCTTTGATTACACTGTTTACTAGTACTGTTTATTTTACCGAATATTAATGAAGGTATTTGAGGGATCACATGTATTTTCCATCAAAGCAAAAATCTTTAGCTTCCAATCTTCTGTACCATCTCCTTTAGCAATGTTCATTCCTGCTCTACACCCATGGCAACAGGAATGATCCTGCAGCTGAAGGCTATAGAACTTTAATGCAGGCCTTTTAATCTTTTTTAAAATAAATTTGTGAGTTTTCTGATGTGTGAAAATTTTTCTGTAGTTCCTGAGCTACTAAGTTTTCTTTCCACAACAAACCTAGATTTTTAAATCAAATACTCAAGATGCAGGGCTTTGATAACTTCCCATAGAACCTGGCAGAAGGTTGTCTTTTCCTTTCAGACTCTTCAGGAGGAATTCCTGGTCACGTGGTAATCATGACACAGTTACTTTATCTTGCACCCGTTTATTTTGCCATTCTCTACCTTCTGTGGGCAATAGCAGATCTGACAGCTGGTCCAGCTGAACCCCACCTGTTTTCCCTTGTCCTGGTTACCTCCTTTGGGTAAGAGAAAACATAAAAGCTGTTTTCAGCCAAACTTCACCTGTAAACATGATGGAGAAAGCAACTGTAAGAAGTGTCACTCTGGGTTACATGGGACAGTCTCAGTTGCTAAGGCCCTGCTTTCCCACAGCAGAGCAGCCAGGAGCAGGGCCTCAGCCCTGCTTGCTGTTCTGCTCTGTCACATCACCTTGGTTACATTACTCTCTCACAGGTCATTGCATGTTCCTTACTGAATCTCTTAATTCTCTGTCCTTCTGCAACTCCAACTTTACCATTTCCCCCTTTTTCCCACTTCTTTACACCCTTCTACTCCTCCCTTCCCTTGTTCCTCTTGTATTTATAAACTGCCACGCTACCAGAAGCTGCAGTTTTGAATGTTTTCATGTTGCTAAGTGATATTTTTCCTCTCTTCTCAACATCCTAGTTTTCTTAGAAGTGTTTAGTGCCTGCAGTCCCCACTTGGTTGCCCTAAATTCAGATGCACTTTTGTCTTTATCTCCCATAGCGAAACAACAGCTTAACTTGCCACATTCACTCTTGTGAAAGCTTGTAGTCATTACTAAAACTATTTTCTTGGATAATACTGTTTCAGAATTGGTTATATTTCAAAGTGTATTTGTTGACTGTGTTGTGAGCTGTTACAAGAGATTGCAATCTGCTCATAAGGGCCTATCCAACTTGGACCAGGCTCTGGAGCCTGTGACTTGAGGCCCATCATGCTGCAGCAATCATCAACCCCAAAGTATTGTGAAGCAAAGGACAGGCTGATTATTTGGCCAATCTACTCATTATGCTCCACCAATTAAGGGTCTGGAAATATTAAATTACATATAGATTTTCAGCTGCTAATGGTACAGCAAGTAATCAAGATGAAAAGACACAGTTTTCACCAGCTGTTGGAGTCAAATTATCCATAAAAATTCCAGTTACCACTTGTGAAACTGTGGATCGGAGTTGCCTTTGTCAGTGTTCTTTCAGCTTTATTCAAGGTTAAATAGGTGTCAGAAAAAAACATGAACAGAAGCATCATGAGTTTAAATGGATGCAATAGGAAATACACAGCAGATGCAGCCAGAGAGAGTTCATCCCAAGTGACAAGCCTGTACTCCTTCTGGGAGAGGTGTGAGTGCCGCTATGGCACTACAGGGGTTTGTTGGCCTGTCACTGATACACTGAGCATTCACGTGGCTTAGAAGTGGTCAGCACCTTTAGAGACACTGTAAGCCCAAATTTAAATTTACTTTTTAAGACTATGATGAGTAATCTGTGCACAGAGAGGAATGTCTGCAAGCTCCAGGCTGTAGGAATTTCCTAATGTCATTTGCTCTAAATAAGTACTTCTGGCTTCTTTCTTACCCCAGCAGATAATTTTCCATTTAAGATAGTGTTGAACCAGTGGGATGCAGTGACTCTGCCACTGCTGTTACCTGCACACAGCCTGGTGTGAAGTGGCAGGATCTGCCTTAACATGCCATTGTAGCATTTGCTGAGTGTATTTCCACATCTGAAAAGGATTAGTTCTGACACCACTGCTGTGCTGATGGATCCTGGCTCTATGCCAGTGAAACTATTACGTCAGCAGAGTATTGTAAAGATTCATGTGTCTGCACTTACAGAGAAACTGTAAAACATCAGATTTTAGTTCCTGTGGCAACAAAATCTGAAATTAATTGTTGTTTTCATCATAATTAATCATTATGATGGATAATTTTATGCTAAATAGTAAATCAGTGACATTTTTAGATGGGGTACATAACTTTGAAGAATAAAGCTTATGTGAATTTTACTTCATCAGAATGAAATGGAAATAGCAAGTTTCTCCCCGAATACCAAACTGGTGAAATATGAATTCTTCTCTTAAACTGTCCAAAATGCATAGTTTTTAAAAATGTGTGACACACCTGTAGTGGCTAAATTTTCATAAGGATTTAGAAAAATGCTTGTAAGTGCATATCTATGAGGATCTTTGTTACCAGCTAGAGGTGCTTTTAATCCGATTTCCATCTGGTCTTCACCTGGGCTTCTCACCCTGTGGAAATGCTGTGGTTTAGAAAAACATCTTTGCCTAGCTTTGGCAGAGAGAGCTTTGGCTGGCTCTTTTGCAAAGGACTTTTTCCTCCTCTGAAGATATGAGGTGGTCCAATGGCACTGTAGATGAATGAAGGTGGATGAAAGAACCAAACCCTTTGGAATTGTGTCTGTGAGGGGACAGCACTTAAGCCATCTTGAAACACCAAAACACCTCAGGGGCTTGGGTGTCTTTTTTGTAGATGCTATAGGCATTTACTGCCACCATGTTCAACACTGTGACTGCTGTGGCAGTCATCAGTAATACAAATAACAGTTTCAAACCCAATACTCTGGTTGTTTCTGAGTGGGACCAAACTCTGTGGAAAATTCATAATTAAACTATTTAGGAAGAATTAGCCCAGGTGATACCAGAATGGATTATGGTACCTGCATCTTGGTATTTTTCTAAAAATTACTGTGGTTAGTGCTCTAAAGTAGTGGTTTCAAATTATTTTAGGATATTTTCTAATGGAAAATATATTAAGTCAATAATTAGGTAAAAATAACTTTACATTCTTTAAAAAAATCCACATCTAATTATTAAAAATCAGCTTTAGATTTATTAAATGTTTAACATTAAATATTTAATAAATCTAAAAATTTAATATTAAATATTTAATAAATCTAAAACTGGCCTTATTAAGAGGTATTACTTAAGACAGATAGAAAAGGATTCTCTTTTGTTTCTATGAAAAAAGCTGTTTTAATAAAAATGTACATTTTTTATTCAAGCATTTCAAACTTCAGAGCTTTAAAACTTGCAGATAAAATGAGCAGGTTACATACCATCCCCATTTCAGTTAATGATCTCTTGCCACTTGTTTCTGTCAGACTTGGATAGCACTCAAACTGCTAAATCAAACCTATAATTTTCCTGTTCTGCTTTGCTGGAGGACAGTTCAGGCTTCTAATTCAGACCTCTGTATCTCTCATTGGCTCTCACACAGCTGACCCAAAGGAATGTAATAATCAAACTAGAATGATAATCCAAAATCCTTTTTTGTTTAAAATAACTATGTGGATACATTGTTCCTCTTGAACAATTTCCTAATTAAAATCTTCTAAAAAGTTTTTTAAAACAACCACAAAACCCACAAAAACTCCCTCCACAAAAAACCAAAAACCCACAAACTAACAACAACCAAAAAAACCCAAGCCAAAACCAACAAACCCACAAGAGGTCCTCTACAACAATGAAATTCAAGTTTCAGAAGATAGTTGTAAATTTCACAACAACCTCTGGAAGTGGATCAGCTGCTTTACAGAACTAATTTTTTGTGTAATTACTAACACCTTGTCTTATCTTAAGCAAATAGTGGCAAAGGGCAATATCTCAAAGCAGTATGTTTTGAAGTAGCCAACCTTTTTGCGTAACATGGCAAAGGAACCAGGATGTGAGCGTTTCCTGCAAAGGAATGGGAGGAGCAGGGTTAGCAAACAGAAGGCAGCTTAACCAAAGAGTGAAATTCAGCTCTAGACAGCAAAAATGGTGTCTGCATGTAAGCTGACTGTCAGCTCTCACCATAGACAGCCTGAGGAGCAGTAGTTAGTGCTGTGTGAGCAGGAGTGTCCAGTGCCATTTCAAACACCACAAGGCAGCTGAGATCTGCTGGTAGAGTCACAGAATTGTTTAAGACCATCAAAGGTAGAGGGAGACATAAGACATGGGGCCAGTGGGAAGCCCAAATCCATCTGGACCCTACCTGGATCACTAAGTGCTCTGCTTGTCTGCCTGAATTCCCTCTGGCTGAGCAGCTGAACATCTCTGTTCCTTAGATCCCCATGGACTGTAGTGGGCCATAGAGAGGGTTACATGTTGTCATCTCTAACTGAATCCCAAGGGCTTCATTTCCACGCTGTGATGTCTCTAACTTCCTCAAGCTGCAGTTCTTACCTGGACCTCTCTGCAAATCACTGTTTTGCTAAGCTGCTTTCTTTTTTTTGTTATTGCTTTTTAAACTTTCCTGAAGCTATTTGAATTTGCCGGGTTTCTCCCTATCCTTATGGTGAATTGCACACAGAACATGAAACAAAGCTGCTGCCAGGTGTGAACCCAGCCAAGCATTGAGTGCCCTGGGATTGTATCAGTGATCCAGCTGTGGCCAGACACAGCAGGTTCAGGTTCATGGCTTTGTCTCAACCATCAGGTGTGCAAAGAACAAACCCTTGGTGCCCTCCCAGCTGCTGGTCTCTCCTCTGGGACCAGCTGATTTGGGCTGTTCTGCTTGCACAGGTGTAGCACAATACAGCCACAGCACACAGCAGGGGCAGTGATGCTGAATCACCTGGGCACAGAAAGGATGTCATGGATAGACCTAATGGACAAAGAGACTGTACCCTCCAGCAGTGTTTTGGTCTGCAGCACCTTCTGAAAAGAGCAGCTGGGTGAATCAAAAATTCGGAGGATGTTCTCAGCCTGAGTGAGTCCATGCCTCCTCAAAAGCAGCTGGGATACTCCTCAGGATAGATCTTTCTGGTAGACCTCTTTGCTTTTATACATATCCTAGCTTTTATACAGATGACCTAGTTGGTGTACTGGCATGGTATCCCTTACAATGTGTATATTTATTTTGCCAGCAACATGAAGGCTGGAATATTCCCTTTCTGCAGGTTTCTAAATGATACAGAGAGCTAAATTTCCAAATTTCCAGACATGTTCAGATTTGCAAATCCATCAAATCTCAATTTAATTTAAGCCCAAATATTCAAAGACACTTCTATGTCATCCACTCACATTTAGACACAAAGTATGCCAGAGCAAAGATCTATGAAATTCATCATTTAATAGAATTCCCCAAATAAATAAGAATGCATTTAGTTATTTTGTATCATCACCAGGTGCTTCCACAAGACTGAGGTAGTTAGTGTCCTACCACAGGAGAATAACTAACTTTTCTTAAAGAAGATTATCTTCATTTTCATTTCTTGAATCAATGGACTTCCCACTGCAGTTTGTTTGACTATGAAGTTTAAAAGTGTAACAATTTTAATCTGAGGCAAATGAATCTGCCTTAAGTCAAGCAGCCCTTGAGTCGTCACCATTTACAGATACCATTCACAGACTCACAACAAGCTGAGATCACTGCTACTTTATGTTATTTTGCAGATGAATCAACTCTTTAAGATACAGAGTAATAGAACTGATCTTAAGAGAGCAAGAAAAATCTTAGCTGAAGAGGGAAACCTCCGTCATAGGAAATCGGTCATTCGATGGAGAGGCAGCCCTTGCAACACAGCATTTCTGCTCCATCTGCAAGTGAAAGGCTTCTGGCAAACTGAGCTCAACCAGGCAGGAGCAGCCTCTGGCCCTGCTCTGCTTCTTAGAGGAAAACACGGCCTTGCTGTCGTCGTTCATAGAAGGAGCGGAAGGAAGAAACAAGTAATCTGCTGAGATGGGAATGGTAATGGAGATATATTTTGAAACTGATGTAAATCCTGTTTGGTGACGTGCTGGTGAGTCACGAGGGTGGGTGGAAGTGATTTTGCATAATAACAGTATAATCTGCTTTCTGCAACAGCAAACACAGGCTCTGTGCAGCAGCCAGTGAGTCATATGCTGTGTACCAACCTAAAAGGGGTGAAACCTCAAAACATTTACAGTTGCATTTCACATCTCTGTGCTGAAAGGCATTGGGAGTGGGCTCGTGTGGTGCACAGCTATTCCCTGGACTGGCCACATCCAACCCAGGAGTCAACACTTTGGAGGAATCTTAGGAAGATGCTGCTCTAGGCTCCACAGAGTTTAGACAGAGAGCAGAAGGACAGGATCTTTCAGAATTGGTGTTTATAAAGAATGGGGCTGAATTCAGAATAATTGTACTGAGCTAAATTTTCTGTGGCACTTCCAAATAAGCTCAGCAGAAGCACTGGTGCTCAAATGAAGACACACGTACAAAAGGTTGTGCTGAAGCTCAGAATATTCAAAAGTACTTACTGAATTGAGATTATTTTTTTTCTCCTTTTTTTGATAATTTTGTTTTTTAGATGACAAAATATGCTTTAAAATTCAGCATGATTGCTCTTAATTGGTCTCTTACACATTGATAACACAAATGCAATTAAGTCCTGGCAGTTTCCATCTCCTTTTTCCAATCCTCTTGGCACCGTAGGGAACAGAAAAAAAGCCTAGGAAAAGAAGACAGCAAAATATTGTATTTTTCGGGTTTATAGTTGGCTGAGTAGACCCTGTATATGTAGAATTAGAAATTCCTCAACTTACAGAGCTTTCCTAATGTAGAACACAACTAATGGAGTGTCTGACTATTTCCTTTTAAATTGCATTTAGATTTTCCTGTACTGTTGCTTTAGGCTGATAGAGCATCTAGTCTATATCAAAACAAATGAATTACCTATAAACAATTAAAATGTGGAGGTACCTGCTTAATTTTGTAATGTCCACAGAGAAAAGAATACATCCAAAGGAAAAAGTCAAAGATATTTTAATTAAGACTTGGGTATTAGGGCCATAAAATTTCAGGCTCACTCTGCCAGGAACTGAAGTGATAAATGTTTACCCAGTATGATACTTAGTTACATAAAATACTGATTTCATAACTAGGTTTTATGATTTACCTTCTTAATTAGGAACAAAGTGTAGTCTTGGAAAAGAGTACAAGGTAAACAGATTTTATGTGGAGGAGCTCTGCAGAGACTTGGGTAAATGAGAATAAATCCATCACTGCTTTGTGCTACAGCTCTGTTTGCAGTCTGAGTTTTCCAGGGACATTATGGTTGGTGCCAGTGTTGGCTTCTGCAAGGCAGCAGCGACTGATTTGCACCCTTGTAGGGACAAACCCAATGGCTCTTTCTGCTGGGGAGTACCACCCAGGTATTTTGAGCTTCTCTCTGCATTATCCTTTCTTACTTACATTTAATATCCTTTCTGGATATTGCACTTGATGTTCTTTATTCAGGGCCTTAATAGATAGATATTTCAACACTATTAAATGAGGCCTGGTGCACAGCTGACAATTTTTTTTTCCCCAGAAAATAATTTTATTTCATTAGCTGCCAGTTTATTTGAACAAGCCTGGGACACACAAAGGGACTGGAGGAAGAAATTATTATTTTTTTTAGAAAGAGATCTCAGCTGGGCTGTCACAGCCTAGCAATACTTTGTAGGATGTGTTTCCATGGGTGGTTATTGCACCCTCCAAACAGTCTGGTGGAGGGAATGGCTGTTCAGAACAACCAGCAGCTCTCAATGTGACAAAGTAACACAGCCAAAGCTTCTTTATTATGACCTTTTTCATACCTCTTTTACTTTTGATCTCTTTGAACTATTTGAACTCACAGGGAAATAGGAGATATTTCCATGAGGACAAATACACCTAGCCATTTGCAAGCGTGCTATCCCCCAAGCATCCCACTTCCCTGAAAACCCAGGATCCACCATCACCTTGTTGCTGCTTCTGTGCAGTGGTTATAATCTACTTTTTATCTTTGACTGCAAATGGGGTAACTCTGCATTCCAAGAGCAGCAAAGGGCACTGCTGCTCAATTCACAAATGAACCAAATATCCTCATGCAACTTTGGAATGCTTGAACTTCCAATGTGTCAGAAGCTAAATGAGGCTAACCTAAGGTTTTATCTTTCCACATACTGATTTTTAATATTTCTGTTCACACAGCTCACAGAAAAAGCACAATGCACATTGTACCAGCATGCACATCTGCCCCAATTTTTCAGTCACAAGGTATCAGTAAGATACAATGCAGTGAGGGCACTTTGATGTCTGCTATGTATTGAGTTCTTTACTGCTTGCTGGGAAAGCGAATATGATTTTCTGATCCTAAACTTCCCACTTATGCAAAGCTTACAGTTTGTTCACTGAGAAACACTCACTATTCACAAGGGAAGGAGACTGGGCCCTGACAAGTTCAGGTCAGCAATAAGGTCCAGCTGTGGTTCAAAGGCTGAGAAAGCTGAAAAGAAATAACCACAAAATTTCCTTGATAGTACTTCATCACAGGAAACTTCTGTGCTGCCAGGTTACAGTTACTCATAATTAAGAATCTAGTAAATTATTATTTTGAAATTAAATAGAAAGGTTCAGATTCAGATGGGAATTCAGGGCCTTGTTCTCTGACTGTGAAATTGGAATTTGAGGTTCTGTTTCAGAGTAATTTTCAAACATGAAAAAGATGCAGTGGAAGAGTGAGTTAATTTACTTCTCTCTATTTGTGAGCTGTTTGGAGACATCTTACCAAACCTTCACATGTAGCTAATATTGAGTATCACCCACACATGTATCACCCAGGAAGCTATGAATACTGAACCGAAACCTTTCTTGGTTTGAATGGCCATATCAGATAAACGAATGCTACTATTTCCTTGTTGAAAGAAATTAAGGCAGAGCAATGTGGAAATTTTATTGTATAAATTAAAAAACATCCAAAGATAATTATATGAGAAATCAATGCAAGCAAATTCTATTTTTCAAGTGTTCACAGTAGTAAAGAAGAATGCTCAATCCTTTACTCATATAAACAGTGTGAAAGCTGCAGAGGCAATCTTGCAGAGGCAATCTTGCTTCCAGGCACAACGCAAGCTTGTAGTGATGATGTCAAATGGGTATAACACAGCTAAATAATTCTATTTCTCCTCAGATACACAGAATACATTGCTAGAAAGAAAAAGTTTGAAATTCAAATTCTTCTCTCCCCTCTAATAATGTTCTTGAACCACAGGGATTCTGTGTAGGTCAGTAAACTGATCTGCTGTCTATTTTCTGGGGTGAAGAAAACAGATTTGTGGGAAAAGCTGGGTCGTGAAACAAGATTTAACACCATCTAATAAAACAAGCAGAGATGCTACACAATAAAATGAAGAGAGGCAGGACATCTCCTGAACCTCCTATTACCTCTTCTGCACCTAACACTGAAATGGTCATCAAGATACAAAAGAATTAATTGACCCAGTATCACCAAAAGGAAAATTAATAATGAATCCTACAACACTTATGTATTAATTTTATGACGAAGAGTATATTTTCATTATTTTAAACCTATTTTAGAGGTAAATGTAAATGTAAATTCCCTGAGATCCTCCTTCCCTTGTTCATCCCCTGCCCATCCTGTCATTTTACTTCCTACTCGCATTATTTCAAGTGGCATATTTTGAAACCACCATACACAGAGCAGACATCACTGACAGCATGAGGATGAAAAGCATGACTGCAGTGTGCACCAGGCAGTACAAAACCAGAGCAGCTAAAACACGTAAGCTCCACTAATAGGATCTGTGGGAGACCACCCTTTTTTAGCAATTAATGAAGAGAGGTCAGATTTTAATGCCTTAATCATCTCCCAGTGTGAGAGTAGCAGCATGACAAATTGAACTTGATCCAAAAAATTGCATTTTTAATCCCTCTCCTGCTAGGCTACACCACCTCAGGTGCTGAAGTAAAGGAAGAAAAACAAGTTTTAAAGTTTTTCCCCTCAAGAGTTCTGCAGATTTTAATTCTTCACTTGCACATTACCATCAACCTCTCCCTGCTCTGCATCAATTGCTCTCCACCCAGCTTCACAGGCTGAGTAGGTCTCCTATGGAACTGGAAGAGATGGGGTCAGGCCAAGGATTCATCTGATCCTGGGTATTTTCTCTTTCTAGAGGCAGATTTCCTTTTCTGTCTGCTTTCTTTCCCAATATGATTCCCAATGCAAAGCTAGTATTATCGAATTCATACCCTTGTACTGTTATCTTGCTGTATTAAAGATGCCATCATCTGTCTCATGCCAGTCAACATGCACTGCCCTGCCAGAGGCTGTGGTGTTTTATAGCTACAGCACATGTCCTCTACACAATGGCTGTGTGCTTCTGTGCCTCAGTTTGCTCTTTAGCTCAGGAGGGAATCAGAATGGTGCACATCCATCAACACTGTGCCCTGCACATTTGGCAGTGAGTAATAATTTTCAATAATTCAGAATGAATTATGATTAAAGACTACCCATAATTGTATTTGTCTCTTTTAACAGAAAAACACAAACCTCTTTTTTTCTCCAAGTCTGTTAAATTTATTTTAAATACACCAAAGAATAAAACTTCCTTTACCTGTGGGAAAAAGATTCCAGTTTCAAAAAGTAGTTCTCAGTTCCACTAGGAGCTGGTGAAAATAAAACTAAATAATTTACTTACTAGAGCTAACAAACATTTTATTTTAGTCATACAAAAAAATCGTATTTGAAAGTACGTTTTTCAATTCAAAATCAAAATGACACCAGAAGCTTAAATATGAAATCTGTAATAGTTACATTATTATTTTTCTGCAGTAATTTTCTCAATGTTCCACCAAAAGTAAAAATTTGAAAGATTATATGAAGTACTAGCACAAGCGAAATGAACATGTTTCAACATAATGCTTTAAGACCCCACTTTACATTTATGGTCCAATTCCTCTCTAGTGGTGGTAGTAATAGCAGGAAAGAAAAAGAAGCCTTTTGTTGCTCTCTTGCCGTTGCTTTTTCCAGGGTTTGAAAGCTGTGCTAGGAAAAATAAGCATCAGAAGACAAAGTTCCTGCAAGTACAGCTCGAACTGAAATCAAAGTGATGTGAAAGCACACATTCCAGCAGGCAGCAGCCTGCCAGAGCCCCTGAAACTTTTCAGTTAAAATGAAACAAAATACAACGGTTCCCCCAAGTTCTGCTCCAGTGTGTTCTTCATTTAGAGTTCTTGGTCTAGGAAGTTTTGTACAATTACAGTGTGAGACACTGATATGTTGTTCATGTTTTCATTTGAAGACTCAGGGATGCCTGGCAGTTTTTCCTGGGCCATGCCCTATGCTCACCTGGCTTCAGACACCATCATATCCCATTGTCCTGGGGACTATTTGCATGGGGTAGCAGTTTGATTGATATATAATCACTTTTGAAACTCTCTTTTCTATAAAAATAAAGTATTTTTAATCCTCCAAAACATTACCTCAGGGATGGGAAATGTAGCTCAGATCACTGCCCCATTCACCCTGGGACCTTGGTAGCACAAGCAGAGGGACAAGAGCTGTCGGCAGCACCCACACAGGTAAAGGATCTCAGCAGACCTCAGGCAGAAAGAAAGATTGCTGTGAGTCAGTATTTGGCTAGGAAGCTGCTTAGAAACCCCCTCAGTGGTCACCTGTTTTGGGAAGCACAATGGGTGATTTGGCAGCTCAGACAGCAGTCTCTGATCTGAATCCCTTCAGAACAAGAACACAGGACCTACTGTGGGATGCAAAGCTAAGGTCTGTGGGATCCTTGTAAAGACCTTGAGCCAGCCTTAGGGACAAGAGCTTTACTCCAGAGACTTTGTGTTCCTACTTGCAGCTCCCATAACACTGGACAACTTGATTTTGGATTTCAATGGATGAATCCTTTTTAGCTGACAGCCATACTGTATAATGGCATGAAGTGTGAAGCATGACTTCTGTATCGCTCTTTAGGTTCTCATAGGGGAAAGAGCCATTCCTGTTGCTCTACTGCAAAATTATTCCAGGAGAGAAACATTTACCTGGGATAAAGTCTCCCCCTCAGGATATGATCCCATAGCGCCTAATGTTCATGGGGCTGGTTTCATGCAGGGACCTCGTGAAGCAGCTCTTGCAATACAGACTGCAACCACCATCAACACTACTCAGTGCAGAATCTCTGTCTGTCACTTAGGTTACCCAAGCATAAATTTAAATTATAGTCTGTTTTGCAGGAGTCTCATGCTCTTGGTTTCCCAAAGTGAGTATTCAAGAGGAAAGAGAGGAAGTATCTCTGGAGTTGAGCACTCAGTATTGCACCTTCAATTCTCAATTATACAGCAGCAAACTACAACGCCAAAGTGAGAGCAAGGCTCTCCCGGCTAAAACAGGGAAGGGACGTGAAACAGAGCACGAGACCCAGTGATGGCACATGAGCTGCGTGCAAGACCAGGCCGGGGTGCTGCTGTGCGATGCTAGCTGTGGCACACCGGCATGTACATGTAAATCCTGTACGTGTAAATCCTGTCCGTGCAGATGCTAACCCGGGAGAAGAGAGCTGCCCACGGCCGCGGTGTGTCTGCCCACGGCCGCGGACAGCCGGAGGGGCTCGGCAGGGCAGGGCAGAGCCGCGGCGGAGACACCCGCGGATGGGGAAAGATCGGGGACGAGCCAGGAGGCGGTGGGATGGGAGAGCGGAGAGAAGCTGGAGGGGAGGGAAGAGAGTTGCGGAAGGAGAAGGGGAGGGGACAGCCAGGAGGCGGGGGGGGGGGCGGGAGAGGGGGCAGCGGAGATAATAAAGCCGGGGAGAAGGGGAAGAAGGGCGAGCGGAGCTGCGGAGCGCTGGACGAGCGGGGATGGGGCTGAGAGCGTGAGCGGGGCCGGCGAGGGGCCCGTGCCCGGCGGGGCCATGGTGCCCGGGCGGCGGCTGTGGCTGTGAGCGGGGCGTCACCATGGGCTGCGGGGGCAGCAGGGCCGACGCCATCGAGCCCCGCTACTACGAGAGCTGGACGCGGGAGACCGAGTCCACCTGGCTGACCAACACGGACTCGGAGAGCCCGCCGCAGGAGGGCAGCGCCGAGGGCCCCGGCCGGGAGCAGGGCGGCCCGCGCCCCGGTGAGTGCGGGAGAGGCGAGCGGGCACCGCGGGGAGGGGAGCGGCTGCGACACACGCTGTGCATGTCCCTACACACCGACTGTGTGTGCACCTACACACGCTGTGTGCGCCCGTACACGCTCTGTATGTGCCCGTACACACACTGTATGTTCACCTACACACGCTGTGTGTGCCCCTACAGCCACTGTATGTGCACCTACACACGCTGTATGAGCATCTACACACGCTGTATGAGAACCTACACACTGACTGTATGTGCCTGTACGCACACTGTATGTGCACCTACACACCCTATGTGTGTCCCTACACAGGCTGTATACACAGCCACACAAGCACGGTGTGTGTGCCCGGGGGATGTGCGCCGATCCACCCGTTTTCCTGCTGTGAGGAGAACGCATTCGGCCCCTCTGGCCCCTTTAAGAAATGCAAGTGCCCAAGGCTGCGCTGAAGCCGCGGTGGCTCGGAGCGCTCGGAGCGTCCGCCCTGGGCGGCCAGCCCCGCCGGGAGCGGCCCCGGGACCCGGCACAGTCGGGACCGGGCAGAGCAGGGAGCGGCCCCGGGACCGGGCACAGTCGGGACCGGGCAGAGCAGGGAGCGGCCCCGGGACCGAGCCCCGCCACGCTCCGGGCTCTGGACTACCAGAGCTGGCTCGGGCTCTAGAGACCCGCTCACCGCGGTGCTCGCTACGAGCGAGAGCATATAGACGCCGTCAACTGTGGAACAATGTCATCAGGAGGGAAGAAAACTCGGTCCTTGAGGCTCTTGCTGTGGAATACATCGCTTTTTCTTTTGCAAGACAAGTAATTTAGGAAATAAATTGAAATTAGGGAAGAGGCAGCTTTCTTCCACGCTACCTCTGGTGCCTTCTGATATACAGAAGGTTGACCAGAGAGGGTGGGCTGCGCAAGAGCAGACCTGTGAGTTTGAATTTCCCAGTTCTTGTCAGTATGCTACATCCCTAGGTGTGCACCTGAGGTGTTACAGAAGTGGCAGAGATGGGAGAGGGATTGAGGAGCTCTATTCTGACGTGAAGTTTAAAATTATTTAAGAATGGTTGTGTATTGCAGCAGTGTCTAGAAATCTCATCCTAGGTCCAGAAATTCATTATGCTA
Organism: Rhabdornis inornatus; assembly: GCA_013397075.1. Lineage (NCBI taxonomy): Eukaryota > Metazoa > Chordata > Aves > Passeriformes > Rhabdornithidae > Rhabdornis > Rhabdornis inornatus. The sequence continues at coordinate 233,145 of VWZS01000327.1, read as the reverse complement.
GATATTTGCATAAATGGCTGCTGCCCAGAATAGATTATAATTTCCATATAAAGCAGTAGGAAGATTTCTATAGGAAATCTTCTATAGGCAGATTCAGATGAAAAGAAGTGGCTTTACAGACTTTTGTAGAAAGTAACAAAGCATCAGGAAGGAAGTGCAGGAGTGAAAATTCACAAAGATGGGCATCACAGGCCAGCTGGGATAGGGACCACAACTCTCTGCCAACCAAAATACGGTAGGCAGGGAGAAGTCTGGGGTCTGTGTTGTACTCCTAAAGGCTAAGAAAGACTCTGAAGGAGTCACACGGGAGATTATGAGAAATTGTAGATGAATGGGTCTATGAAATATCATATTAAAGAAGATTAGATAAGGAATTTAAAGAGGTTCAAGATGATGCTGACCAGTAAGTTCAAATGATAGGAAATAGTGTTGTCTCCAGCAGTGAAAGCTAAACAGAGCATTACCTTTTTACCCACACTTAGCATTATCTTAGCCATGTTTACTTTAAGATAGTGCCTAAACATCATAAACAGAAGCTACAGAAGCTAGACAGTCCAAGATCTGACTCTGAATAGGAGGTAATAAAGAGGTAGATCAATAAATATTCTTCCTAGAAGCATGTGATAATTGACTTTGTGTTTAGAGTTGAGAATGCCAAAGATAAGGAGAAGAGAACAACACCTGAGGCCAATAGAGATTGATGAGGGCATGAAAAGCTTTACAAGAAAACCGTGCAGAAGAAATTAGAAGGAAAGCAATGAGGAAAGGACAGAGTAGGACTTTAGTTATGGCAAGATTCACTCTTCAACAGAGCTGTGGTGGCAGCAGCTTAAGGAACCTGAGGAACACACACTGCTTCCAATTAGTGCCTCGAAAGTCATAAAGCACTTCATGGAGAGCTGTTGTAGGGTAAAATTTGAGGTAGGGAAGGAACAGGGATAAGGAGAGGTGCTCCAGGGACTAGCAGTTTAAGTGAATTTGCAGATGAAAGGGAGAGGGAGGAGCAATTGGAGGGGCAAATGAGGTCAAGTATGGGTTTAAGACGTGAAGAGGAAAACATGCCTTTATTGTGAGAATTGAATATTACCTAAGAGTGAGGGACAAAAAGGAAGAGTAAGGGCGGGGACAAGAGCAGGATAGAAGAGATGGGGAAGTGAGAGATGACATTGGCACAAGTCAAGGTAGGAAGGCACTGTAACTGGGACACAGAAAGGGAGGAGGCAGCCGGGAAAGGGGGCACCAGCCAAATGAGAATGGGGAAAGAGGATGAAGTTCTTCTTTGACATTTTTCATTTGGAATAAATTGCTGAAATTCTGTGAAGATAGAGACATAGAGATAGAATGAAAGAAATATTTTGGGAAAAGACAAAAGCAGTAAGAGATGATTGTGATTGTCAACATGTCTCAGTTGTAGAAAAAATGACAGAACTGGACATCAAAATGTAAAGAGGAGTAAATCACTCAGGGATGAAAGAATGCCATGTATACAGAATCAGAGAGTGTATCAATGAGAAAGGGTTAATAGCTACCATGTATTAATCTTAGTAATTTCATACCAACACAAATTTCATCATATGCTCCTCTTTTTTTCAGCCAGTACATTTAGCTTTCTGTGCCTGCTCTCATTGGAACTATATGTATTTCTGTAGCCAAATGTTTGTATCTTTACCAAGTATTTCTGAAAGCTTAAATATTATTAAATTAAAAGGCAAGTATTGAGGTTTTAAAATTTTCTCATTTGCTTTTCTATTTTTCCAATTTCTATCGATCCCTTCTTAGACTATTTGTTAATTTCCCCACTTGATTTTTTACATCCATTTTTATAAAGTGTATTGTAATCTCCATGTTTTTTACAGGAAGACATACAGGACAGTATTAGTTGCTAAAACATACCTAAAATAAGAGAGATGGTTTTAGGTTCATGAGAAGTGATTTAGATCATGAGAAGTCACCAACAGATGCAAATATAGGTGGTTATAACTTATATAGTAATGTATGTTATATAACTTAATAGTGTTGCAGTACACTGCTGAGGCTTTGGCAATGAGGAACAGGGCAAACAGACATGGATGAAGAGGGATAGAAAAGTAATAAATAACCTCATGAAGTACTGCAGGTGCTGGAATTGAAAGGCGTTTTCTGGAAGATAAGTGTACGTACTGTTCATAGGGTGAGTGGCTTCTGTGAGGGAGAAAAAAGGAAAGAATCACAGTGAGCCCTTACAATAAAGCAATTTCTTGGAAGAACATCCATTGCTATGTGAGCAAAGAACTTTTCACAGGACTGAGCTACTGCATAGGTTTAACTGGGGGAAATAATAGACTACATTTCTGCTTAGTAACTGTTCCTTGGTCCTTGCAGCTCCTTGCACAAATTGCTTTTTCTTTGGAGGGTCTGATTCAGCTAAGTGGAAGTGTTAGTAAAGCAATGACTTTCAGAGGAGGTAATAATCTGTGGGTACAGATGAGTCCCCAGGGCAAGCACCGTGGGTTACACACAAACCATGGGGAAAAGGTTGAATTCACAAAAAGCACACAAAACTGTCAAGTATTTTGGAATATGCTTGCATAACCTGTTATATTATACTGGGATAACTTGCTGAAATGTATATGTATATGTATATGTATATTCTAGAAATTTAAGATGTACAATTTACTAGCAGAAAACAGGACTCTAAAAGTGCTCTATAAACGCATTCAATATCAACTCTAAAAAAAATTAATTTTATTTGTTTTAAAGGAGGTTTAAAGCAATCTTATTTCTACTTCTTTCTATTTTCACTGATTAAGTCAGCTGCTGTATTCAATTATTTTTTCTTTATTCTGCCTGAAAGTGCCTCAGAGTGGATATGACATGTTGTCTTGTGGTCAGAGAGACTTTACAATCAATTTACCCCATGGGCTGCAAGTGCCTTAGGACAGGATCTCTCTCTGTACTGTTTTCCCACAGCAACCAGCACAGACCGCAGTCTTTAATAGGGATTGTTATTGAAATGCAAATAAAAGTAATTAATTTTAAATGAATCTGCAACCAAGTAAAAAATAATTTTCTTGTATCAGAATTGAAAAGTTGAATACTGATTGCCTCAGGACTGACTTGTTCAGTTCCTCAACTAGTAAAACATTTGTTGATTTTTTTATCATTATGTGACCCACAGTATCAGCTAAAAAAATCGCTTTTTATTCTTTGAACTTTACACTTTTTCCTTAGTGAAGTCATTTTTTTCCCTGAAGCATATTAAAGAAAACATTATCTGTATTTCACACAGACTCACGTGATGTACTCAGAAGGAAAACTGGCTCATGGCATCAGCAAACATAACTGCAGTAAGTGGTCTGCCAGGAATGAACCTGCAATTTAGGATCAGTGAAGACATTTGCAAAATAGCTACGAAATGGGAGGGCAATCAAGTTGTAAAATAAATAGAGAAAATTGAGAAATACAGGAGAAATTTTATCACTGTCTAGCAATCTGGCTGGCTAACAGCTTGTCTTGCATAATTGCCCTAATATGCTTGTGTGTTTATGAATGATTCTTGTTCTGCTCTCTGGGGCTAAATGCCTGGCTCATGCTGCTGCTCCACTGTTTTCTGAGTTCGGAGTTCATGAAACTCCGGGACATTCTATGGACCAAGGTCACGGTGTGCAGGTAGGCTTTGGTCACTCTCAGGACTCAGAATGCGGCGTTTCAGAGGCAACCTTTCACAGAGAAGTTTTGGACGGTCAGTTTTGTGTGGTTTGCGGCAGTGCACCGCGAGCAGCCGCAGCCGGGGCCGGGATGTGCGAGCATCAGTTGCCGTGACAACAGGGACTGGTGCTGGCTCGGACCGCGCTGCCGTCATCCGCTCCCTCCCTCTCCAGGTGTACGCGAAGTTCAGAGCTTAATGGAAATAAATAAGCAAGCATCAGGTTGTAAATTAAGAGCCCGGTGCAGCAGAGTGTTTTTTGTGGATTGGACTGCAGAAAAACGTTTAATAAACCATCTGTTTTAGGTAAAGAGGTAAAGAGGGATCAGTGCATTACCAGGATCTCTTTGTGCCCTTATGCCCGTATATTCTTTTATTAATGGGTTGTTTCAAAATCTGGTGTGTTTAATAAACAGCTGTAACAGTCATTCTGATGTGATATTTCCAAGAGATAGCCTTATTACAGCTCAGAATTACAGTAAAAGTGAATAAATGCAGCTCTTCCTGGACTGTAGACATATTGCAGCAATTCCCTTTCCATCTTAGCCCAGACCTTGGGTATAATAATGTATTGTGTTTGTGTGGCAATGCTTTGTAGTGGGAGCAGGGTACAGGGTTGGTTTTTGTGAGAAGCTGCTAGAAGATTTCCCCACTTCCCTTGGAACCAGGCAGTTCCAAGATGGACCCAGCACTGGCCAAGGCAGTAGTGGTGGCACCTTTGGGATAACATATTTAAGAAGCATGGGGGCAAGACCTGCAGAAGAGCAGCTGGAGACAGGAGTGAGAATACATGAGAGCAGTACCTTTGCCATTTCCAACTCAACATGTTGTTGTGGGTTGGCCTGGGCCAGATGCCAGGCACCCACCAAAGCATTCACTCACTCCCCTCTACAGCTGGACAGAGGAGAGAAAATTTAATGAAGGATTCATGGGTTGAGATAAGGACTCGGAGAGAGATCATTCATTAAATACTGTCACTGGCAGAACAGGCTCAACTTAGCGATATGAAGAGAATTTACTACACTTAAAAAACCAGAGCAGGATAATGAGAAAGTAAAATAAGCCCTTAAAAATACCTTCTCCCCACCCCTCCCTTCTTCCCAGCTCTACCTCCTTCCCCAGTAGCTCCAGGAAGCAGGGAATAGGAGTTATGATCAGTTCATCACCTGAGGCTTCTCCTGCTGCTCAGGGAGAGGAATTCTTCCCCTGCTGCACCATGGGGTCCCTCCAACAGGAGACAGCTCTCCATGAACTTCTCCAGTCTGAGTCCATCTCACGAGAAACAGCTCTCTGTGAACTGCTGCAGCATGAGTCCATCCCATGGGCAACAGTCCTCCCAAAACTGCTGCACTGTGGGTCACTTCCACGGGGTGCAGTCCTCCAAGGACAGGCTGCTCCAGCCTGGGAGCAGGACCCCTCTCTCCATGGGCCTTGCACAGGGTGACTGCCTCCTCCAGGCATCCACAGCTCCAGCGTGCGTCTCCCCCACTGTTGCAGGTGGATCTTTGCATCCCTTTGGACCTCCATGGGCTGCAGGGGCAGAGCTGCCTCACCATGGTCTGCAGAGGAATCTCAGCTTCGGTGCCTGGAGCAGCTCCTTTCCCTCCTCCACTGACCTTGGTCTGCATGAGTTGTTCCTCTCACATATTCTCACTCTGCTCTTCTCTGGCAGGAAAATCACCACCATGCTACAACCTTTGGATTTTCTTCTTAAATCTGTTATCACCATTTCTAACTAGCCCAGCCTTGGCCCATGCCACATCCATCTCCTGAGCCATCAGGGCTTGGCTCTGCCAGACATGGAGGAAATTTCCAGTATCTTCTCACTGAAGCCACCTCTGTGGCCCCCCTGCTACCAAAACCAGGCCATGCAAACCCAGTACATCATGGACTTGGGGTTTGCTCAGCGCAGAAGCTGATCAAGGATTACAGTATTGGCCTAAACCAGTATTTATTGCACCACAAGAGAGCATTGAAATTTTTGGGAAAAAACAGACTCAGATGATAAGTACAATTTTTCATAATGACCATATTTTTCAGCCCAACCCTAGCTGTTAATTCTTCTATTCCATACATTTTCACCTTTGCTGTCATTTGAGAGTGCAGTACTGGTTTAATTTCACATTTCTGTTAGAAAATGGCACTGATACATATTTGGCCCATCAAATCATGCTAAGCAATCTACCCCACCAGCTCTGGAAGTATTTTTAAATGAATTGTTTTTTAATTAATATCCACTGCCATAAAAAAAGGATGCATCCTTAGAAAGCAGAACTTAAGTAAAAGTGCCAAAGATAATTGAGAGATGAGAAATTTTCTTCTATTATGACCCTTCAGCTTGCTATCTGTGAGATGTATCAGAGTCAATTGCTGGAAAAACTTCAGTCTTGTTTGAGAGTAGGTTATTCAGATACTGCATGAAGCCTCCTGAGTGGTGCTCGTGTCTCAGGTGGGAGCAGCCATCTCTCACCCCTGTGACAGGAAGGGAGGGCAGAGGCTGCACAGCGTTCTCCAGATGCTTCCTCCTTCCCCAGCAGCCTCTTCATTGCACTGTCTGCCTCTGGGATTTTTTCAAAACACTGCAAACCCAAACCATGATAATCTTTCCACAAAACCTCTCAGGCTTTGATCAGTATCCGTATAGTTAGTGGCCAACAGTCTTGATAAACCCTTCCTATAGTCTAAAGCAGACCTGCTGGGATTGATCACCCACAGTTTACCCCAGTATAATAATTTACCAACTGATAAAGTAAATTTACTAAGAATTTCACATACAGGAGCACTTGAATTACATGAAAGGCTTTCCCAGCTGTCACAGTACCAGAAAGCAGAAAGGCTGTTGAGCATCAATAGAGCTGATTTACAGGAGAGATGAATTGGAACCATCTTTCCAAATGATTTCCATGTGGAAAAAAACTTTTTTGCAGCATTGAAATCTTTAAAGGCAAAAATGTTCTTAGTTAATGAGAGCCAAAAGTCTGTCATTAACTAAAGGAAGAGGTTTTATTCTGTCTCTGCAGCAGGTGGTGGGAAAGAAGGATGGTGAGAGAAGGAGAGTGACTGGAAGAGTTTGAGCAGGAAAGCTGAGTGGTGGTTTTGTCAATGGCAGATCCTGCTTCCAGGATGCTGAGAAGGAAATTGCTCTGCAAAATTAATCTTGTGGAAATAGCACTCTTTCCCTCATCCCAGCCTTTATATCCTGATTCAGGACATTTCAAATCTGTTTTTTCTTTTCCTTGGCAACATATTTACACCTTCCAGACAGTTCTAAATCTGCATTTTTCAGTTTAGGAATGTAGAATTCACCGCAAACAGTTAAAAATTGAATTAGTTTTAAGTAAAGATTCCTGCCAATCTCAAAGCAGAGGTGCAATGTATTGCATAAAGGAAACACAGTTCAGAATGCAGTTTACCTTGTTGCACATTGATTAAAATTTCCAAAATTTCAATATTAATCACATATTGCAGTAATTCATCACTGAAGTTACAGAAATCTCTTTTTTTAAACTGTAGTCTGTTCTAGAAATATATCTCTTCATAGAAACAGAAATTATATTGCTAGTTCCAACTTTTTTTTTTTTTCCCTCAGATATTCCTGCAGTTTAAAACAGATTGCAGTTAAAAGAAATCTGGGATTGAAAGTTGGGTTTTATTTTTAATCTAATCTATAATAGGTAAGACTCAGAAATGGAATGATCAAAGCCAGCAGTTTACTGTAAGGCTTTCTCTTTGATCTGCACCAAGCAGCTCTCTTTTTACTTTTACTTTTTACACTTTTCTGGAGTACAGGACCAGATCTCTCTGGCCGTGTGGTGAGTGCACATTTTTCAGCAGTTGTCTCACATGAAACAAGTGGCTTGGTCCTTTGCTCTGTGCAAAGAAATAATGCAATAAGGCAATTTGATCTTCTGATGAATGCATCAGAAAATAAAATACCAGTCTGCTTTCCTAGACTGTCACAATGCCTTTTCTGTTCTGTTTAGGAAAAATACAGGTTAAAAGTAAGTCAAAGAGGCAGATGAAGGAGTGGTGTTTTAGCAATTACCATGGGTAACTGGAGGCTGTGAGGCAGGACTTTGCATTTCAGTTTTTCCTAAATTTACTAAGCTCCTCTGCATTGCTGTTTGTTTAACTGAGCCTAACATTTTAAGCAGCTGATCAAAATGAAGCAATATTGAGCCTCGTTTCTCCTGGGAGATGAGAGATTTAGGCTCAGATGCATGCTAACTACTGAAGAGGAAAATAACCAGCCCTTTCTTTATTGAGTGACTGAAATATTTTGATTGCAGATTTTTTTACCAGTTTCCTAACAGTATATATAGTTGTGTCTCTGTCTCTGTATCTCTGTCTGGATATTGTCCTCGTGTTGCAATTTTCATTTTTGTAAACTGCTAGCATTTCACAAGTGGGCCATCAGAATTGTTTCAAGCACTTTCAGTACTAAAAGCATGAATATCTGACATTTGCACAATGCTGATGCCTGAGTGCTTTCTGAGTGTTTACACTGTATGTGGAGAAGATGGAAAAAATGCAATGGATTTATCTAGAAGATGGTTCATGGGTGATGGCATAAAGTTTTAAGGTAGTTACTGCTTTCATTTTAGGGTGAACACTAAATGTGAGTGTTGACATTTTCACATGCATACAGATACCTTAAAGCCAAAGCACTTTATGATCATAGTCACACCATGAACCAGTTAAGTCAGCAGTACCTTTCTATATATTCATGGACTGTAAGTCCATGTCCATTTCTCTATATTCATGGACTGTAAGGCTGGGAATGCCACCTGGCCCACTGGACTTCCCTGAGTTCATTCCCACAAGGAGCATACCTTTGGGATATTGAGACTGAATTTACAGCTTTCCAGTGGCTGACATTTTGCCTAAGCCTTTGTAAATTATCCCAGTAGCCAATCATTATTTTTTAAAATACATGTGCAGTGTACTACTTGGAACATTTAACTTCAAATCGAGCTGTTGAACCCTGGTAAGCAAAACAAAGAGTAATTTCAGCTCACGTTTCATGTACCTTTATGAGGATTTATATTTAGTCTGCCTAAATAATTTTGCTTCTCCTCAGTGTGATTAATTGAAATTATGCATTTTGCTCATCTTAAAATTCCACGTGTGATTAGGTAGGTAATATGAATTATAGTAATGCTTTCCATGTCGATTTTGGAAATTAGTCTAGATCATGATGAGAGATGTTTTATTACCACATCCCAAAGAGGAATGAAAGCCCAGGTAAAGGAGGGGGAAAGAGATGTGAACACCTCTAATCCACTGGTGAGAGCAGGGTGGATGCTGCTGTGGGAAGGATGACAGAGAGGGCCAGCAGCCTGCTGCTTGTTTCCCATCTCACACAGTTCCCTCCTGTAAGGAGAACAACTTCCTTGGCATTTTGAGGATGAGTTTAGACAGGAACTGAGCCAAAGGCCAGCACTTTTGGAAAATAGGCTGATTTGCCATAATTTGGACCCATGACATAAGGTATTGTGCATGGAGTGTCCAATTTTTAACATGTATTTTTCATGGGCTTTACTGAAGCACAGCCAGTATATTTGCATGTGGAAAATCAAATACCCCCACTTTCTATCCTTCTAAAATCCAGTAATATGAAAAGCACTTCAGAACTTTGCTATTTGTGTGTTAGTTTTTCAGTTCGGAGGAAGGAGCGATCTGTTTCTGGCACATCATGTTTAGTTGCTTAATCTGTTCTGTGTCATTATTTTCCCAGGCAAAAGATGTATTCAGCTGTCAAGGTCTTCCAAAATTTTGCTGGTGCTTATTCCAAAATATAGTGAAATTTTGGTTTTTCTATCTTGTTCCAGTCACCAAAATATGTTCCTTCATGAATTAAACTCTGTTGTCTTTCTGGCATTAAGTCCTTGCCTAGCACCATGATTACAATTTTCTCAAGTTTACCTTTTATATCTTCCCTTCATGATCAGGCCAATTCCCTTTAATTCATCTTCTGGTGTCTATTTGCCATGCAGAACCCTTTGTCTGGGGTTTTGAAGAGATCACACATTCGTTAAAGAGTGTTGCAGCATGCTTTTCCTATTCAGAATAAATAGAAATTTTATACTCACCTTTATTTCACAGATATGGTTGCAACACTGTTAAATTTATTTGCAAGATAGTTATACTGTGATTCTGTATCACAATTTGAAATTGAAATATACCAATATGCAAAGATTTAGCATCTGCATGTACTTGTGAAGTTAGGCCATGCAAGTTACATGAAGGTTTGCAGCTTGAGAGTTTGTGCTTTAGGATGAGCTCACTTCAAATAAGCATCCTCCTCTAAGTATGGAGGAAGGCACAGAGCTCCTGGTTGCCTCCCCACACCAGCAGTGTGCCTGGGCATGGCTCAGCCCTCCCTGCCTGGAGACAGCTTTGGAGAGACCTCCAAAATGTGTGGAAAGTGCAAATGTGTTTGCTGTATTTTGCTTCACTGTCTAAAATTTATATCACATTAGAGTTCAGAGAAATCATTCTGGATTCTCTGAATGTCTGGGAAACAAATTTATTGCATTATTGTATTTACTGATACAAAACATTGCTTCTGATAATATTTTCCTGCTGCAGCAGGTCATCCCTCTGTAAATCTGGATCCTTCATCCTAGCTCACAAACCCACTCTTTGCTATGTCTGAAAGTTTCTAAATTGTTTCTTGTTAGGTAAAAGAGCTATTGCATATTTCCTGAGCATCTGGCCTCATCCCTGAGGCTACTGCTTTGGAGGAAATGACTTAAACCTGACTTTTGTCAGAGCCTCCACTCCATTTTTAATTGGATCCTTGCTATGTCTTGTTTTTGCAGCAGAAGCACACACCAGCCCTCAGGCCTGCAGATGCGTGGCATCCCCAAAAATATATAGTTTCAAATCAGGAAAATAGGTAGAGAAAACAGATGTTTCTATGCTTTCTGTACTTACTATCACTCGGTAGCATTAAATGCAAGAAACTTGGTGATGATTGCAAACACAAATTTCCTCTGGAAGCAGCTGTATGTTGTGATAACATTTTTCATTTGTCTCCACTGTAAGCTTTCTCAGAGTCTATCTTAACAGTGCAGCATCTTTTTAGGCAGGCATTTTATAAACCAGCATCTTATGCATTATACATGAGATAACAGCCCTGATAAATAAAAAAGGATGTTACTGAACTAGAAAATTGAACCCTACTGGTTTGCTCGTAGTCAGTTTCAAAGGTATAAATCTAGCTAATCAACAGCTACCTGCTTTAAACAAATGCATGCTTATTATTCCATGACAGAACATGTGACAGCACAGGGTCTCGTGGGCACTGGGTCAGATCTAGAGTGTATTTGGGTCAGAATTCATGTCCTGTGTTGGTCACTACCTGTTGCTTTAAAATAAAGTGAGAGAAAACTGTGGCAAACACACATAGAACAATTTTCTCCACAAATAGTAGATAATTTTGGCTAAGATTAACTTTGTCTCCTTACTACAAGGCTTCATACCCTGCCCAAACTTCTTGACAGCATTAGCTACTGCAGTATTGCTGATTTTCTCAGTCACAGACATTTTCAGGTCATCTTGAACCTTACTAAGATTTACTCTTTTGATGAAGTTTGTGCAGGAGATCCAGGCAGACCTACCTATGTGTTACTTGTGGTTTGAGAACTTTCCTGTGGTCCTGATATTTAAGGACTACAAAATTGTCCCCCCTAGATCACTTTTCTGTCTCTCTGTGCCAGATGTCAATCCATGACACTACTTTGCTTTCTAGACCAGTTTCACTCTCACAGACTGAATTAATTATGTGATTTCCCCCCTTTTCACATCATCTTTATACAAAGGTGATACAAATATCTTCATACAAAAATCTCGTTAGAAAGAGTTAAGAGTAAAAATTTCCTCTCCTCTTTATGAGATACTGTCATTAAGAATAATTTGAATTCATAGGTGTAACCAGGCTGTATGAAGAACTAGAGCAACATGTATGCAATGTTTGTCCTCGGTTTTGTTATAATTAGTGTTGCCATTATAAAAAAAGAAAACAGAAAAAAAGAAATACGGGTCTCTTGTCTTAAATTTTCATTCTATATTTTACATTTTCACTGACTTCTCTATGATAAACATGCTATTTACTAAAATTATTCTTTTCAAAGCTTTTCTAGACAGCTGCCTCCCCATGTAAATGTGTGTGGGGGGAGGTTTAGAGTGACAGGATTTAAGCATTTTGAATGGACATTCACTTGCAAGACTATGAGCAATTTTTCAGACTGCAATTTTAAATATCTATCTCCTAAACTACAGAACTGGGATGATGCTGTCTGACAATTTATGAAAGCTCGTTCAGAATTTAGTAATTATTGTGTTTGTTTTGTTTTGTTTTATTGGAGAGCACACCAACCTAAGCTGCTTTCAGCTGCTTGTTCTGATTGCTGTGCTACCTCCCAAGTTGTGCCAGTCTCACTGCTTGCGTCATCGGGGGAAGAATAAAGTGTAGGATTAATTAAAAAATAACCCTTTTTTCCCCTGATGCTGCTGAAAAAAACATTTGTCAAACTCCAGCCTAAAGGATTTCTGTTGGCTTGGTAAAAAAGGCAAGACTTAGTGTGCCTGTGCAGCCCAGCAAGCAAAGAGGAAGGTGTTGGTAAGCATTGCCATGGGAGGACAAGTTCTTTTAGACACGCTTTGTGCTGGAAAGGTAGACTTGGATTTGTGAGCAATGGGGCTGCTGCAGGGGGATTCTCCCTGTGGCCACTGGGAGAGAACTCGTGTGTGTTCCTCACAAATAAACCTGATTACATGCAGTGAAATACCTGCCACTTGTCATCCATTCCACCAAACCCCAAGCTGCCATTCCTGAGGGAAGGTTCACCATCACATTGATGGGCATTTAATAATCACCCAGAAACCCAGGTTTTGGGAACGGAGCCTTGAGAATACTGTAGCCTTGCCAGTTCATTTGCAAGTGAAATATGTGTATTTGACAGAGCATTGAGATGAGATCTGCTGTTCCCCCTGGCCTAAAGAGGCCCACAGACTTCTGGCAGGGGTGCCATGAAAGAGAAGATGAGAATGAAAACAAAATTACTGAACCCATTCATTTAAATGTCTACAGTGATTTAACAACACTGATGTAAACTGAAGCTCTACCATGAAAGACCAAGGAGATTACTTACCAAACCCCTGCTGTGAGAATGGCATAAATATCTCAACAGTTTGCTTGTTTTAAACCACACCGAGACAAGACCCTTTGTATTGCCACCCTGCTGGCTTGTAAATTCCAGATAGTACACAAGAGACTTAACTCCTCACTTTTGTGTACTGTGGCAAATCCTAAATAGCAATGCAAAAATATTTGCTATTTTAAAAGCAAACATGTGTTCCTAATCCTTTTTTAACATCACCTCTGTTTTGTAATCATCATTTTGTGTTATGTATCTAGTATATAAAATAAGTGTTGATTTATGGATTGCCAACAGATCTGGTGCTCTTAATACCACTGCTTATGTATTCTCACTGTAATTTCTTCTTGGTGTTCATACATAAAGAGCAAGTCACTGAAGCTATTAAACTGTTGTCCACTGTCTAAATCATCTGTTTGCTTATGAAAACGAATTCTAAAATAGCTTCTGAACTTCAGAATTGCAAACATATTACAGGATAAAATAAAAAATCTTTTTGCCTAGTATAGGTGACCGCAAGGTCACCCATCTGAGAATATAGTAGTGATAGTGGAAGGTTCAAGTATTGATGCCTGGTTTATATTTGACAAGTATTGCAAAAAAAAGTCACACCCCTGCAATGCAGGATGCAGCAAGTATGCTCAAGCTGCAAACTAAGAGACAAAAAATGAAACAGATTACCATTTTCAGGATTGAGATTTTCCATTAGCCTCTGGAAATGGAGTAATGTAAAAATATTTTTTCTATGCAAGACTGAAAGATGCAACATAATCTGATAAATGAACAATTGTACTTAATAACAAAATGGCTTTTTAGCAGGCAGCTGTTTCACCAGACAATTTAGTCAGAGGCCAGATGGCCAAAGAGACACACGGCGGAAAGCAATTTCATAGGATGACTCCACAGAAGGAAAAACTCATAATTTGGATGTTTGAAATGTCAAAGACTCAATTAATGGAATTAGTATGTAATTCCTAGTGCAGTTTGCCTGTTGGAAGCTGTGCTCAAGCTTGTTGTCAGAGCTCCACTGCAAGGTGAAGCAGTGGATTCCTGGCTGAGCTCTGACTCGTGGCTCATTGCCTCTCTGTCTCCCTTCCTGACACTGGTTTTGTCTGCAATATCAGTCTGTGCCTTTTACTGCTCTGCACCAAGTAATTTTTTGCCTCTCCTCTGGCCCTGTGGAGCGATAGGAAGAGGTAAGACCTAAAGCATAAGTACATGGGGAATTTTGGGAGATGCAGGACAGGTGAGGTTTACTGTTGCCTTACTGAAGTTGCACCTAAATTTAGACACGAGAACCACATCAGTTTTTGTATCTAGCAGAAAAAGCATTTTCCAAAGACAGAAGTATTTTTTTAAAAAATAAATTATAATATAATATTTTTGAGTTTCAGCTCATTTTTTTTCTAGCAAAAACTAGATGACAGCATTATTAGTTACCACCCCTACAAGTTAGTGTCTTTGGAATACTCTGCCTCCATCTCCTGACTGCTCAGGGAAATGCAGTGCCTAGTTTGTATTCAGCCTTCTTAACTCACAGAATCATAGAATGGCTTGAGTCAGAACAGATCCTAAAGACCTTTTAATCTCACAAAATTTTTTATATTTTCAAGACCAAGGCTTTGAATATTTGGGAGAAACTTTATTGAATTCAGGCATTGCTTTTGCTAGCTAATACTGATAAATGTTGCTTTCTACTGACAAATCAGCTTTTCTTACAAATTTCTGAAAAAAAAAAATCAGGACTTTGCTTCCTTTTTTATATCTTTAACACAGCACTTGAATTCCTACCTAATTAATGCAGAAGATTTTGATGACACAATGTCACTTCATATAGCATTGGTTTGTCATTGGTTTTCCACATACTTTTTCCTCACTAAGTGTGACTCCTCAATTTTTCTAGGTTTGATACCTGCATTACCAGTTAGTAGATTTGCCTTCTTTGTTCCTCTTTTAACATAAGTCTCTTCATAAATAAGCTTTGACAAAAACTAAATTGAAAGAAACAGTCATGCATCTCAGTTACTCCTTGTATTTGGATTTCAGACCCAGTGTTGCAACCAGATGTTGAGTGCTCTGCACTCACCATAAATGACAACTGATTTTTGTTAATGCAGTAAGATAGGAAAATTCATTTATGCTGTCTGATAGCATATTGTACGATGCATATGCATCCACATAGCTAGAGCAGAAAGCAAATTACTCATTTATTTGATTGCTGACAGACAAAACAACACGAAATAAATTTCTCAACTTCAAATGAAAAAAATATTCAAGGCAAGGCCATGCATAGAGGAACCTTTCCATCCATATTTGTCTCATCTGTCATGTTCACAACCCCTTCATTTCCCGGAACTGGAACAGATTTAAGGGGACCTTCTCTGGGTCTTAAGTTCAACTCTCAGTCATGCAAAGAGGAGTGTGTGTGCGTAGAGAAGTCACTGGAGACTTGCAGGTGACAAAAATATACTGATATGCTGCAGTCATTGTCTGTTTTTCCAAATTTTCTGAGCCAATGTTTCACAGAGCAGTGGACCACACGAAAAAGGCCAAATGATGTCAAATGTGAGGATGAAGAGGTGGACTGCTCTCACTGTGGTACTGTACCACACGTAGCATCACTGACACGATCACAAAATGTGGCAAAATAGGGGGATGCCAGAGCCAGCTGCAAATTGCTCCTCAGTATTAATTGCTCAATTCCATGTGTCCCTACTAGGTCTTCTGGAGGATGGGAAATTGGCTCACACAGGTGTATCTACAGCATCAGCCGCTGCTGGAATGCTGAACGCTGAGAAGAGGAACAACTGTGGCTCTCAGTGTGCAAACCCCACAGTCCACGGCGTGGGAACTGCAACGCAGAGACAGAATGGCTTCAGGACCACAGAGGTATGAGTGCAATTATGTTTCCTAATGCCCAGCACTAGCTTCAACTAAGTTACTTTTGTGACAGCCTTTCTCTTTGCAGTGAAACTGTATGTAATGTCTTGAGATATGAGAAAACGGTGCCAAGCTGCACTACAGCCATGGTGAGTCTGAGCTGAGCACCTCTGGCAATGTTTCATGCCTGAACAGCCACAGAATCGATGTTTCATTTGCCAGTCAGAGTAACACACACACTTGCTACAGTAAAAAAAGCCCCACGCTCTTTTCTTTCCAACTCAGTCCAGCTGTGGCATGTATGGTGCAAACTGTTCAGGTTAATTATCTGAAAAGGAACTTGTTTTCTCTTAATTGCTGTTCTGCTTAAAATATGTGCACTGCATGAACCCTGGTTCATTCAAAGCTGGGCACAAAGCTTGAGAAAGTCAATGGGTGTCTTTTGAATAACTTCAGTAGGCTTTGGATCAGATCCTCCTCCCTTTTCCCCCTCACTTATATGTTGTGTACATCGTATACATTTTAAGAACAAGGCTTTGGGGCTATACCTTCTCCTGTCACAGCTCCTACTCACCTACCTGCCTCCTACAGGTCTCCACTTGCTGTCCTGTTTGCATAGAAGTTGCTGAGCTGCTGCAGATGAAAGAAAGCCAAAATTTATGGCTGGTTTACTGCTTCCTCTGTTTCTCATACGAGAAGGTGTTAGGTAAAAATTTGGGGAAGGGAGACCTCCTTGTTTTCTGGGTTATCTGCAGATGTAGCAGATAAAGCCCTTTACATGGTCCTTGGCATTTCTTCAGGAATCTCAATTTCTACTTTGAGAAGTGCTTGCCATGCTCTTGTTGCTGTTTCCCCTACTCTTTCAGGGGAGCCTCCTCTTACTACAATATCATTTAATTCCACATCTGGATAGAGTGGGACTGTAAAAGTTTTGCAATCACAGAATGTGTAGTCATGGCTGAATGTTTATATCCCTGTGGGAATCTGTCAAAGGTACATTGCACTCCCAGGTGAGCATGAATTGAGCCTTGAGGTGTTCCCAGAGTGGAATCATACACAGCATCTTTTACATCTGCCCTCCATGAATAGGATGCTCCCCGAATTTGCATTACCAGTTCCACAAAATTTGGCACAGCAGTAGTTAAAGGTGTAATATTGGCATTTGGTCTCCTGCAGACAACAGTGAGTGGCCAGTCCCCTTGGCTTTTTCACCATTCTCCAAGGGATACAATTGTTTTTCTTATCTGTACAATGCTGGCTAGATTGGCAGACTTCTTATGCATAATTTTTACCTTTTCTTCCATTTTTTGCTTTATCTTCTTTTCATTCTGTAACTGTTTGTGCAGCTGCTCAGTTTCCAAAGATAGTAACAATTCAGTTGTTTTCCTGCTCTCTATTTCCTCTCTCAGATTTTTTTTCACTCTTCTATGTTTTTTTCCTACCTAATTTCTCCAGCAATTGTCTTTCTCTATGCTCTGCTGAAGCGAGTAGAATCTTAAAATTATCTTTCTAAGTTATATGCTTGTTTTTGGGTTTCCAATCTTTCTTTTATTTCCCTCTCAAAAGCCAGTGATGACTTTAATACTCTATTTTCTGATTTCAAAGCAGCATGTTCTATATATGATATATTTAGGGAAGAAGGACTCTTTGATTCCCTTTTGCATGTAAGAATAGCGAGCCTCCAATACTGCACAAATAATTGCTTCTTCTTTCCAGAATTTTTGGGCCCATTCCTTGCCTGCCTGGGAAGGAGCACATTCAAACTTCTGTAACTGTTTATCCATTACAATTCTGCTGACTACACCAATTCTTCTGTCATGTAAAAAATTAGGAAGGGGAGGATCCCCCCCCCTTCTTTCTGTGTTTATCTGCAGATGTAGCAGCGCAATCCCTGATGCAAAACTGGCATTGCACTGTAAGTCTGGGCAAATTCAGCGAGACTCCACATTCACAAATAGTGAAATTTCTTGCCTGTTGGACAGAGTAAGGTCCACAAACCGAATGCATAAGCAATAGTATCACTGTGGAATAAAGCTTACCTGACAGGTGTCCCTATGGGGGAGGAGAGAGTACAGCCTGTTAACCACCCCAGGACACAAAGGTAGAGTCTCCTCTGACCTCCCTCCCCGTTAAGTCATATTTATATTGTTTTCTTTGAAGATGGAGGAAAAAAGTTTCAATTGAGATAATTTCACACTTAAATGGAGTTTGAGTGATTTTATGTACATGTAAAGATTGTACAGATTTTACTTTGTTAGCATATGTGGGGCATGAAAAGGAATATATATTTTCAAGTTCAAGCACATTTCAAGTTTTGCTCACCATTTGGGTCATTCCTTTGGCTTAATTCCCATTGGCTGTTTTAAACAGAGAATGACTGCAACACCTCTGTGCAATTCCATCCTTTGTTTCTTGCCTCTGAGACATGAAACAAGCTCCCCTGCTGCCCCTGTTCCTCAGGAATGCACAGTTTGCTTCTGCTGAATTATTGCCAGTGTGGGCCTCCTCCTCACTGAGCTTTGTCTTTTGACATTTTTCCACTGAAAATGCTTCAGCACAGCATGTGGCAGAACTGCTACACCCACCCCATAAGAAGTTGTCCCATCTTGGGAGTCACATCCTTAAACCAAGGGGTCTGAGCAAATAAAAAAGGGAATTTGGATTGAACTTCACTTTGCATTTGCAAACACACAACACATCGGTACATGTCTATTTATTTTCTACCTCCACTGTATTATTATCTTTTGTATTGCAAAAGATAATACAAAGGTATTGTACAAACAAATTGTATTGTTGTACAAAGGTATTCCCAGGTGAGGTAAAAGATACTGCTGTATCTATTCATGAGATACTGCACCTCCAGGTGGACAGGGACATGTTCCACAGCAGCATGACATCTAGAGCCATGGGATTTCTGCAAATAAAAAGCACAAATACTTGGGCCATAGCCCACAGAGAAATTTTAATTGGTGTGGTTGGATATGGTTGAACAGAACTACATAATTATTAATCCAATTTGAAAAAGACTTGGTCACAATTGATAATTACAGTGTGTACCTGTCCTACTGTTCGAGAAAATTTTCTAATTTTGTAATCAAATGGAAAATTACTTCTGTACTGCATTTAGTAGGAAATATGGGCAAATTCCCACAACATATTAATAATGTGAATGTTGACTGTGATGGTACTGCTCAGTGAAGTGTGGGTTCCTGCCCTGAAGCCCCATGACATTGAAGATATCCTCCTGCATTTTCTAGGCTGAGATACATTCAGTAACATGTATCTGTGCTGTTGCAGCTTAGTGGGAAGAAAATTTCTGATGATAACTAAAGCATTTACGTTATTCTCCATCATCTACATTATAGATATGTTTACATACATCTAATGCAGGAGCATAAGAAAGGAAGTTGCCCACATGTCTTACAGTCAAAAAAGAAATATATATGCCTAGAGAGAAAGCATAGTATCTAATTTAGGCTCCAGCTCCAGTCTGCCATTCTGCATCAGGGAACCATAAAATGAGCATATAATTTGAACACCTTAAGTTTAGATGCCTAGAGTTGAAAAGGTGATTATCCCCTGCAGCTCAAAATGTACCTATTTTATTTACCTGAACATCCACATTGACTACAGTTTTCCTTTTACCTCAACATGCTATAGAATACAGTGCAATGCAGCACACGGTGCTCTTGGAAGACTTGGGTTGTGCCATCAGCCTGTGGGCTAGCAGGACATAAATCGTGTCACCTCTCTGTTTCTCACTTTCTCTTGCATCAAGCTCTAAAGCAGCCATCTGCTTTATCCCTTGATACTTGGTTATGACAGGGTACAACTTGTGCTATTGAAAGGGAAAAGGTTTGACACTGACTGGGAACTTTAATATCCTCTCATTACAGTAATGTCAAAGCAGTTTAGAAGTAAAAGATGATGATGATGATGAAGACGGTAATAAAGGCAGGAGTGCAAATACCAGTGAAGGTAACAGGTTGATCAGGCACCTCTCCCAAAAAAGGTGGTATCCAGACAATGTCCCTGACTGCCAATTATCTGGTTTGATTTTCATTATAGCCTTTGGGAAGTACTTGCATGAACAGTAGCACTGGGGGAGCAGATAGCAAAGGAGCTGGTGTATTCAGGCTGCAGAAACATGAAATAATACACAGCAGCAAATTAACTCCAGGTGTTGCTCTGTGATATATATGAACCTTCCACTTACGTCAGTGTCTGAACTGTATCAGACATTATTTGACCTGGCACTCTTACCATGTAAAAAATGCCTAATTTACCTGGCATTCATTACACTGACAAATAGTCTCACAGAACACTGGCAATGCAATAATCAAACGCACCTAACTCAGCTGTGTGTCTCTATCAGCCCAGATCTGGGTACGCTTTGTTAGACCCATCCAGTTTCCTGTGCATTAAAGTGTGTTGCTTATGGCAACAAGCAGACAGTCTGGGAGATGGAAAAGTATAAATTTAAATTAGAGATGCAGTTGCATGCCTCAGACAGACTGACTTTTGAATATTGAAAATAAAATGATGGAGTTCTGAAAGGTATATATTGTGCTTGGGTCTTGTACACAGGCAGAAGTAAGTGTTACTTTAAAATTATATTTTCACATCAGAAACATAAAATCAACTACAGAAAATTCTGTCTCAAGCTAGTGATGCACTATTCACAGTGACATCAAAAGGAACCTCTAATTTTCACTTCTGGGCTGAAACCAGATTTATTTGCCCTGCTTTTATAGCACACACATGCAGAGATGATTATTATAGGCAAGCAGGTTGATCCAAAGCCTACTGACATCCACTACCTTTGTAGCAGGTACAAAAGCTTGTGTGCACAATGAATGAGGAAGCTGCTCTGCATCACAGTGTCGTGTGAGGGGTGATGGAGACATTCTGTTTATTAAGTAGAAGTGTTTTTGTAAATTAGGGGTTAATCATCAATGACTCTTTCTGTTGACATTGTGGAACTCACTGTACTGTTTAAAACTCTCACAGACTAAATGGGACACACAGAAAACATCCACACAAGAAGTCACCATTAATGTTACAAAAGGCATCAGACAAAGTGACAGAAGAAAAGCAAAGAATTGTGCCAATTAATGAAGAAAATTGCAGGTGAGGATGGACTTAACAAAGCTTCACTGCACTTTAAATGTCAGTCACTGAAGACATGAAGATCTCTAGGTGTTCCAGGTTGAATACAGCAGGCAGCTGCTACTGAGTGCCTCCAGAAGCAGGGCTTGTGGAAACCAGCTGCAAGCACTGCAGAATCTTCAGACATCATTTGTCTAAAGCAGTGGCACTACACAGACATACACAGAAATCCATAACATTTGTTTTTCACTAACTTCTATGTTATCCCTTGTATCTGCCCTGTTCTGCATTGCTATTAAGATGAGGCTGGATAATAAGGGGTACAGCTCATCACAATTAAAACCAGGAAATGAACAAATGAATCTGCATTTTTAGTCATAAAGGGGTTTTGGGTGTACACATTCAAACCCACAGAGTTAATTTAAAGCGCTCACATTTTTTAAAACACAAACCCAGACATCTCAAGAAAATGAGACTAAAGTCTGGTCTTCCACTAAATCTCTTTTCAACTATATATATAGGTTATATATAGTTAAGTCATACAGTAATATTTTAATATATTAAACTTTCAATTACTTACTTTTAATTTATTTTTCATATTGACATAATTTTGGTCTTAAAAGTAGTAACTTTCATATTGAACAGCCTTACTTGAAGGTCCTAGTCTTAACTGGTACGTAGAGTTATAGCTACTTGATTGTGTTATAAATACCCTTTTGATTATGTTGAAGCCCAGTCTGACTTAGAAAAAAGTTACCACTAATACTACATGAAAATAACCACAATTTTTAAAGCCATATTCTAATGTCAAAAAGTTAAAAAAATTAACTTTCTTTGATAAAATATAATTAATTCACTGTGCAGAATTTATTTAATACATTGTGAGCATCCTTTACCACATTAATCCATTATTATAATAAATATATATATAAAAGGAATATAAATGTTCAGTATAGTAAAGTCCAGTAATTAATTCAACATATTACTTCTTAATATGGAAGTAATACTATATATTCTCTGTGAGTTTGCATGTTTATGAAGATAAAAGAGGTAAATTTATTTGCCTCCCCTATCAGACATATATATATGGATGTGTATTAGTATCCTCAAAGGGCCATTTAAAAGAACTACTCCAAACAGGAACACAAGTGGAATATGAATAGGATTGTGAACTGAACCCTGGTTTATTCTCTATTAGGATCATTTTAATAGCTTGCTGTTTAGGTGTGCAAGTTCCTTTCCTTGTTGTACAAGTCTATGCAATAGGAATTGTTTATTAATTACTCCAACAAAAAGGCAAACTGGAATCCAGAGTTAGAGCCAGAATTTTGCATATCATAGCATATTCTAAAAGGATTTACTGGCATAGAGAGTGCAGTATAAAGTTGTGTGATACAAGAAAGCTACAGAAAGTGAATAATGGTCCTGATGTGTTTAAGGGTAAATGGGATTTTGAAGGAAGAAAAAAGGGAAGGTTTGTTGTGTAAGAAGCTGTTCCAGAGGTTGTGGCCTTGGGTGGATACCACATTAGAGTGAGTAGATGCAAGGACAAAGAGTCCTGGCAGTGAGGTTATGTATTAGCTAAGAAATTATTTAGGGATGATGTGCTGACCAGCTGTGTCAGAAGGCTCGGGTCACACCACAGAAGGAAGCCCATGAACTGCATGGCGCATAAAGCAGCCCTGGCTCATGCCAGCAGCCATCAGGGAGGCAGCTCTTGTATTGTGAGCATGAGATGTGACAGGATGGTTTGCAGGAGATGGCCTTGGTACACAATTATCTGGGCAACAGCACAGGCCTTGCTCATGCTGATCCCATCATCCTTCAGCATGGCAGCTGCCGAGCGGTGGATGCTGCCTGCCCTGGACTGCTCATGATAGTCCTGAGCTACTCCAAGATCCCTGAAACCTGCTTACATCCTGAAACTTAACTCTATGACATGCAAAGATTGGATCCAACTTCTGTGGTAAAAGCCATGTTTAGTAACAAGCAATTTTATACATACTCCTCATCTAATACATTGCTGTTCTTATTCATGAGGCAGTAACTGAAAATGTCCTAGATGGTTTCTTAGTGTTTGGTGTGCAAACTTCCAACGACCTTAATAAAACTAAGAGCATGTTGTGGAGATGTGGATCTTGCCTCTGAACACAGATTGGGATATACTTATGTTTACCTTGCTTCTACTAGAGATAACCACCAGTAGAAACAATCAATTTATTTATAAAATAAGGTACCACTCTGTATAATTAGGGTGACAGAATCTAGACTATACCACTTTAGACAATTTAAAGTCCTCATAATAGACTCCCATGCTGGTTTTAGTGGTAGAAGCAAGCTCAAAGAATCATCTGGACATTTTCACTCCAGGCAGTCTTCTTAGAAATGAGGAGTCTTATTTACAGGGTCTGTTCTTTGAGCATCACCCTTCAAATATAAATGCCTCAAAGACATCAAATAAAATAATCATGTTAAAAGACATGGACTTTCAGATAAAGGACTTGTCTTATATGCAAGGATTTTTGAAATGCGATTTTCCCCAAAAAGGCATTATTGCCACATAATTTGTTTGCTGTCCCTTGGCTGCACATGAAGATTTCTACAGGTACACTGAAACAACACTTTCTGATGGAATGATGGAGAGTTCTTATGATTTATCTAAGTTCAGGTTTAAAACAGAAAGGAACTTTGTCATGTTTCCACAATTCCAACACAATATATACATAGGATTTTCCTATATATCTTGATATATCTTCTTCCACTATGTGAGAAATTGAATAATTCAAAAGAAAGAGGATATTTTCTAAAGAAGAGAGAGGATTTACAGTTACCAGTTCATCATGAGGCAAATTAATCTTCTCAAAGACTCAGTACAGCTTCACCTTGCACTATTCCTTCATGTTCTCCCTTATGATTCCTTAATGTATTTCATCATTTCAGCATCACTGTAGGACATTGACTGGAAGACACACAATTTTACTGTGTGACTGAAATGATTTTGTACTGACATTTATAGGAAACTCTAATTATTGTGTAAGCAATATATGCATACTGTGTTAAACATGCATTCTTGTTAGTTAAATGACTGAAGTTTCATAAAAACCAGGACACAGGTATTTTTTATCTTCCTACTATGTTCATATACATAGATATTTATTTGTGCATGTCTCTGCATGTGTATATTGTAATGTCTTTAGTGTGTACTTCTGCAGTTCAGGCACTTTTTTTTGAGAACATTTAATTTCTGTTTGTAATTCTGATACCCAAGTGTAAAATATTTTAATGTTTGAACTGAAATCTGTTTTACATGCCTTATGAAAACAATGAGCTATATAATTTGTGCACAGAAATTGTATTTGAAGAAGCAGGCTTAGTTTTATTTACAAATACATCTAAATTCAAACTAGACTAACGGGAACATTTTCGTACTCTCTGCAAATTAATGAAGATTGACCTTAAATTTGAAAATGAAAATAAAGAAAATTTTTAAAGTGTCTGTTTATTACTCCATGTACTCCACATTTCTGTGTTTGTGGTTGGGTTAGCTTTTAAAGCTGAGATCAAAGAGTGCAAAGGTATAATGAATGGTTCCCACATCTGCTATTCATGGAAACAGAATATTTCCGTATCTGATGTCCTCAGGTTGTGGCTCATGGACTGTTTGGTCATATGAAAGAAGGTAAAATACATATATTCCCATAAGAAATCAGTGTATTTGCCAAAGAGGGATTATGAGGTCAAAATACAATAGTACCCCTGTAATTATAAACAGGAGAGTTTGTGGTTGCTGTCATGCTAAAGTGGAAGACACTGGGAATCTGAGGCACTTTCTCTAGTAAGATGCCATGAGGCAACAAGAATACCTAGCTAAAATAAAAGCTCTTATTCCTGCCTGAACTGGAGAGCACAGGATGGAAAAACAGCTGTAGTGTTGTTTGAACTCTGCATAGAAATAAACTCATAACTTTCACAGATGACACTTCTTTTTTCCAAAATTGCATGAAACTGTCATTGTATTTTTCCTTACTACAAGAAAGGCTCTTGTATCATCCCCATCCTAATTGTCTGTGCCTCGGGTGTTGCCTGACAAGTAGCTTGTTCTCTTTGATTCCTGGCCAGGATGCTGACACACAACTGGTTTGTTTCCTGTGGAAAAGGAAGAATACTATCAAAGGAATGGCTTTCAGATGTGCCAAAAAAGAAAAAGGATTTAGGGACGCAAGGAAGCCATAGTCCAGCAGTCAGGAGTGTAACAGCCCATGGGAACCCTACAAACAGGATGCTTCAAAATCTGGGATTAGACAGTACCTTGCAAGTGGAGCCTTGCTGGTGCAAGAAGTGACTGGTGGGGGGGGGGCTGTGTCCTGTTGCAAGTGAAGCCCCAAAGCTTAAATTTAATGGACTCTATTCCACTTGTGCCTCTGGGGAATATGTGCTGAGATGGTATTTCTAAAATTAGTGCTTAGGAAGTGCTACATGAGCTACAATAATGTATAGACAGTGTGTCCACAGTTCTCTTAATTTCACAGTGAA
This sequence comes from Rhabdornis inornatus, assembly GCA_013397075.1. Taxonomy (NCBI): domain Eukaryota; kingdom Metazoa; phylum Chordata; class Aves; order Passeriformes; family Rhabdornithidae; genus Rhabdornis; species Rhabdornis inornatus. The sequence continues at coordinate 207,774 of VWZS01000327.1, read as the reverse complement.
GCAAATATTTTGAAGAACTCAATACACTGCAGTGTTTCAAAACTAAACCTTCACTGTCCTCAGGCCAAGTATCCCTCATTGCACCAGTGCCTTCTCAGGTGCCTCCTGTCCAGATTGGCTCAGTGAAGCATGTGGAAAAGGTGCTAACAAGAAATAAGATGTACTCTAAGATGCAGGGAGGAAAGTTCTCATTCTGTCCTGTTACCACTCTCCAGTTGTCAAATCCTTCGGGCTGATTTTCAATTTTTTTTTCAGGTAGCCTGTGCATATCATCCATAGTTAAAAGCCATTCTTCTGGTCTTTGGTAAATTAATGGCCAAGTCAGGTCATTAATATAAGATAAAAAGTGAGCTGGTCCACCAGAAATTACATTTGTTGACATATGTCACTTAATCAAGATAAAATCCAAGTTTATTTGCAACAGCTCCTTGCACAGAAAAGCTCAGCAAACACTAAAATCTAGAAAATACTGTAATCCTAATGGTAGAACTAGGACATTCATAAGCAAGAAGAAAAAAGGGAGAAAATAATAGCTTTTCATTTCTTTCTGGAGGATTGAATATCATTGAAGTGCAAAAAAGTGGGATGCTGCTGTATATCCATTCAAGACTGTATAAAACAAGTAGTTTTAGTCGCTGTGTGTCCCTGCTTAGGAAAAAAATGGGTTTGAGGGAGAAAGAGAGAGAGTGGTGTCACAGGGCAAGACTGAGCCATGCTGCCAGTTGTATTAATTAGCTTTGCTTGCACACTTTTGCATTATAATCAGTACATTCAGCTTTAATTTAATTTCCATTCACCTCTGCAAAACACCCACATTTGGATACAGGGAAACATGTCTGGGGTATTACTGCTTGGATAGAAAAAACAGTTTTCTCACAGTCAAAAAGCAGCTTAAGAAAAGGCACCATAGCTAAGCAGCAGCCTATTCTTTGTCAGCTATGAAGAACTGTCAGATACAAAAGGCATGAAATTATCCATGTTCATCTGGATCTGGTTTTACCAGCAATTTAAATATTGGGCTTGTTCATGCAAGGCAGGTAGAACTTTCCAAGTCACACTTAGTGAGTGGCTTAATGTTCAGTTTGCCTGACTCAAGGACTGATTTGAACCTAAAATGTTGGGTGCTCTAGCCTATCCATGTGTCTAAATCAGCCCTTCTGCAGTGCAGTAGCATGTCCTTTGCCCTCAAATTAGTTCTCTCCTAGAAAAATTTTTCCACTTTATTCAGATTATTAATATGACCTATTTTTTGCAGCCCATTATTAGACACATTATTCTATTATTGAGAGCATAATTTTACCAATTCAGACATGCACCTGGCAAAACTAAAGCTCATGATCACAATTGCTAAGCACAGGGGCAAAATTTATTCTCATTAACTCACTGAACAGCCACAACTCCCCCCAATCAGTATAATCAGTATCATCACCTCTGGGAACTGTTGGGATGTAGGAAGATCAATTAATGTACATGTATAGTGTCCTATGCAAATGATATTCGTATTTCTGATTCAAAACCATCTTTCAGATGAACTAGCATGTTTAAAATCATTGTGGAGGCCAATACTTTATACCCATACCTGCTCTAGCTGGGATTTCATATCTGATAAGGATTATCTGTCCCTGGTCTGTGCCTGATATCTTTTGACAATTTAGAGGAATAATTAACAAATACAACAGAATAACTTCCAGAATATATACTGGTATTTTTTTTCCCAGTCATCATTGCTGCTCATCTGTCTGCATGCTGTCTTTTCTTACAATGTGTTAATTACTTGCATCCATGGTGAGAAATAGTTTCTTATGCCTTCCCCATACCGATATTTTTAATTTCTGTCTAATAAGCTCTTGCTGGTTTCTCATGTTACGAATGCATTTTTATCACAGGGTGAATTTATGATGCCAAATCCCTTAGCTCCAATACCTGCTCCTGGATCCTCGTCCCAGACCATCTGTGCTGCATGCACAACACATGTGCATGTAACCCTAACCCTAACCCTGGTGAACACACAGGAACAAAATCACCAGTTCCCTCTGCAATAAAACTGTGCTAGTCCCTCTCTTCAGTTCCAAATTTATGATCTTATTAGCTCAGGATATCCTCATTAATATCTGCTCAGTTCTTTGGACTGTTTATGTGGGGTTTATCCCACATACTCGAACAGTCAGTGCCACTCAGAATTTTTTGTTGGAGATTTGCTCGAGCAAGTCCAGGTGACCACTTTTTTGACATGTGTAATATAATAAAATATATCTTGACAGTGCTTTTGGACTGCCTGTTGTACTTTTAGAAAAGTAATAGCACCTTCCACCTCTGCTGGGTATTTGAGATATCTTTGAGATCAAAAGAAATAATGATTTCCATCTTCACATGACAGACAAGTGTAAGCTTTGCTTACACCAGTGCAATTTAGTGTAAATTTTTTCTACTCTACGATTTTCTTCCATGCATCTAAAATAGTTTAAAACTCAGTGGGGATAGGTCTACGTGACATCTTTCTCCTTCCAATAACTGACCTGTGGATACACACACATTTAGAGAGCTTGAGAATTCTTTCTCAGGCCTGGACTTCTCTTGCCTCTCAGGTCCATTCCCAGACTGATAAGCTGATTATGGCTTCAGTTAGGGAGGGACTCTCCTGAGACGATAATATGGTCAAAACAGAATAGAATCTGGTGAAAAACAGAATGGAATTCATAATAAAGATTAACACTTGGTGTTAATCTTTATTATGAATTTTTCCTGTGGGACACATCCTGAGATATGGTCTCATGGATGTTTCTCCCAATTGTCCAATGAGCTACTGTCCTGTCTTAGCTCCACATAATATGCTTTAAATATGGGCTGTCCATTCAATAAAGTTGGCCTTTTTTCCCTAAAGAGGTCCATGTGTGTTGCTGTCCTTTCTCTCTCTCTCTTTTTTTTAGCGCAGTAACCACACTGGCCGTTTTGGTTGCGTTTAGCAAAGGTAAGTTTCAATTCAAAAGACACTGATTTTCAGTACTACTAAGGCCATTGCATACCATGTTGTCTACTTTGTTAGCATAAAAACTTTAAAGTGAGTATGGCTTGCACACTCTATACACTTTATATTGGTATTGTGGTTGATATAAAGTGACTTAACTGCGGGCTCAAATCATGGGTTTGTAGCTTTTCCTACAGTCTTGCTTATATAATTTTATACAACATAAAAATAACTTTTTAATAATTTTAGACAATATTTTATAAGCATTTTTATGCAAAAAAAATTACTTTTCTGTGTTCACTAGTGAGCCTCTGGCTTCATTCATTCAACATGGGTTATGCTGTTGCTGTTCTCCTACAATAGTCCACAATCTAGAAGAAGCCATGTTACTTTACCACGAATTAGTATTAAAGTAGAAAGCTCTAGTAATGCAGGTTTGATTTTCTTCCCTTTTTATTTATTTCTTCCCTTCTTATTATTTCAAATTCAGAAAGGTTAAAATCAACACTTTAACTGACACAGCTAGAGCTCCTGAATATAAAGCAACTTTAGATTCTTCCAAATTGGTAGAAATTTGCAAACTCATTCCTGGCATTCAACAGTTTCACTCACACAGTTCTTCTACAGCTCAAACAAAAGCTTAGCTAAATTAATCACTTTACTCCCATGAGTGTAAAAACCTTGAATTTGCTAGTGGCTGAGGAAAAGAGACAATGCAATTGGCAGAGACGCAGTAACATGTATGTCTTGCCAGAAAAGGCACAGAGAGGAGAATAGAACGAGGAAAACAGACAAATTATGAAATTATGGGAATGTCAGTCCATGGGATAAAATCGTTGTTCTAGTTATAGCTGTGTAAATCAATGAACACATTAATTTTTTGGATATGATAACAGAATTTGTTATTCTACTAAAATTGTTAGTATCTGTTTTTAGAATAAATTACTCCACAACACTTGCTTAAACAGTTTCACCTGAGTTTTTCTAAGCAAGTTGAATTAATTTGGTGCAAAATATAATGAGGCATGTATACAATGCAAGCGAAAAGAAGAGAATAGGAAAAAACTGCTTTGTCTATTATTTCATTTCAGTTCCTTTGTTCAAGAGAAAATCATTCTTGAGTGGTGAAGAATGTAGTTTTGAAGTACTTATCCTAGCTGTTGTGACATCTGATGCACAAAGAAGAGACAGGACAATTGAATTTATAAAGGATTTATGAATCCAAGGGCCAGACTGACAAATTCTAGTAACATTATTCCAGTTGCATTTCCATCAGAAACTGAATTGGGCGAGTTAAACTGATTTTTTACTTGTCTATTGATTTTGCTCTACTGACATTTGGAAAGGGTCCCAGGAGGTGTATTACAATATCTTTGGTATGGAATTTCTTTCTCTTTCTGACCTCTATAAACAGGGTTGCCATCTCTGGATCTTTACATGGATTGGTTGGCCTATTCCCTTAAGTGTTGTCAGAATCCTTGGGTCTGGAGTGGCTCCTGGCCATGATCAGCCTCTCCATCTTGCTGCTGAGCAGACCTATCGCCTCCGCTACTACGCTGGGATTGTTTTGCCTATCTTCACTTTGCACCATGAAAGTATCAGTTCTACAGAATGATACCACTCTGAAATCAGACCAGACACAGAATGTAGCTCCAAACTTACCCCTAAATGCAACCATGAAAAACAATGCTCCAGGAGAATGTGTACTTCCAGCATATCATGATCCAAATTGAACCTTTCGGACGGTTCTTAAACTGCCTGAAAGTTTGAGCAAAGGGTCATCAGTGCATGAGGTGACAATTGGTGGCACAGGGTGACTCACTGGGGTCTTTTGTGCCCATATGGCCCAGCACAGGTAGAAATGCAACTTATTGCAGTGCAGAACTAAAATTAAAGCCCTAAGTCAGGACTGGAAGACAGTTAAATATATCAATGAACAGTTATCCATTGCTAAGTCATTGTCCTCTGCTATTGGGAGGCTGTGAATTGTGCTCTGTTTCAGGACAAGGGCATCACATCATGCACAAGAGTATCTCCATGGAAGGAGACATGGACATCTCTATCATTCAGGGGCAGTTTGGGTCCTCTAAGGACAAAGATAACGATGATGATTAGGCTGCATTTGGCAAGGAAGGCTGAGAAGTTTCCCCTGAACCCTTTGTGTGTCTTTGTCTCAGAAGGTCTCTACGATCCAGGAGCTGATGGTATCAGTGCCTTTCACTTTTTGTTTGCAATAGGGACTGCTTTATGGATGCTTCTCTGCCATATACCCCGTTTGGAAAACAAGACCACAGGCCTTTATGACCCAGTGCTCTGAGAAGGGTGGATTAGGATTCCAGCGTCACAGAGAGGCATAAATCCCACCTGGTATCTCAGGCTTTCCTTTTCTTGTTTCTTATATGCCACATTTTTGCTCTGCTTTGCCATTTTGGATGCTTTGTAAAATCCTTAGCAATTGCCTACAGCTGAGCTTTATAATTTCCATCCCCATCCAGCAAGTAAACTCTGACCCAGCGTCCTGTACACTCTTCTCAGAGAAGCAAAGAGCCTCCTGGCCTTCCTCCTCTGCTTCTCATCCCTATGCATTGGAGAATCCCCTCTGTCCCTCTTCTGTTGGCTCCTGGCCTTCCTTCTCTATCTGAAGCTTTAATTTCTGACTTTTGGCCTTCTCTTTCACCTTCAAGTTGAAGACACTCAGCTATATGTCAGAGAGTCCAAGAAGGGAAATCAAAGCACAAATATGAAATCAGTACACTTTGTACAAAAATAATGCAAAAACACGCGAGAGTAGTCTTGTCTGCCTCCTTGTGCCTCAAATTGTCTGCTGTCATAGTTGATGATATCTGTGAATTACTGAAACTCTGGAATACCAGATGGGAAGACAAATTTGAATGTTAACTAGATGCAGTCAGAAAAAAGCATTTTTATAGTTAGACTCAATCCCTTGCTAATGAAGCATATTTTTTCCATTTATGACCTTCTGTGATTACTAGTGACACATATTAAATCTTTCCTATCTCATTCATTATTGGCTTTGTCTATTTTAATTTTATTGCCTAACAATATTTCATGGTTCACTTGCCCCATCCCTGCAGGTGTTCAAGGCTAGGTTGAATGGGGCTCTAGGCAATCTGGTCTGTTTGAAGACCACAGCAGGGAAATTGAAACAAGATGATCTTTAAGATCCACTTAAAACCCAAACCCTTCTATAATTCTATGATTTTATATTCTGCTATAATTTGTATTTAAGATGCTTTCACATTCGTGCAGCTGCCTCCATAATCTGACTACAAATGCTTGGATGAAAAGGCTTAGTTTCCAGACATTGACTGGTTATACGATGGTTGATCTTAAACATCAAGGATAAAAAAGCATGGAAGGAGACTAAGAAAATGAGGTTTATATAATTTGTAAGACTTAAAAGGGGTCAGCACTATCTCCCAGGACATGGTATAACTGGTTCCAGAACTCTATTTTGCAAATCCTAATTTAAAACAGTAATGCTGACACAAGTCCTGGAGTGTAGCAGGTTTTATTAACCTGAAAAATTAGTTCTGATGTGGTTATACTTACTACAAGATCTAAAGTGTGACTCATTTTTGTATTGTGCATTGATCTCAGGCAAAACTGAATGTCTCAGCTGAAAACATACTTAGTATTCTGCATAATGCTTCTATTTATAATAGCTCAGGATCACCTGCAAACAGGCTTAGGGAAAGCATTATTTCTGAGCATTAAAACCATTATTAAAATAAGTTTTTGTTATCATAAACAGTAACCAAAAAAAGACAGAAAAATACTTGCTATTCTGTTTGTAAAGATAATGCACACAGTGATCATGACACTCTCCAATTAATTTTTTACATATTAACAATGACTTTATTCCACAGGATTGAAAAGAAATGCTCTTAAAGAAATCGTGAAGCAATAATAATAAAAAAATTGTGTTTCTTATCTGGACTTCTTCCTTCACATTTTGCCACCAGAAATCCCAGTGGGAGGACGTGTTGAGAGGATGTACTTATAGGCAGATCTGGGGTTTTTTGTACAAGGTACTCTGTTATGTACTTCATCAGAATCTGGGAAGTCTCTGCAGCACAGGATTGTTACTATGACGAGAAGAGATGATGCATTAGCTGGTTATGGGATGGATATAATTACCAATGTCCTGAAACACTGCTGTGGATGCTCATTAGTCTGCCTTTAACAGGGTGACCTGAATCACCTTGTAGTAGTTGCCTCTGAACTTCCAAAGCTATTGTATTCTTGAATCTCTAGCATCCTCATGTTTCAATAAATATCTTGAACTACCGATTTACAGAACACCATTTGAAATGCGTGTGAAGTCACTCCTGCTTTGATAATTAGACATTGTGTTGAAATTCATTGAATTGACAGTTCAACTCAAGTTAATGGGTCGATGTTTTGGAGGGAGTAAAACCCAAAGATACAATATACCTCATTAAGCTAGGATTTTCTGCTTTGCTGTCAGAATCACCTGTACCTTGCCTGTCCATTCTAACAGATCAGTTGGTTTGTATCAATCTTTTCCATAGGAAACAACTCATGCTCTGAAACACAGATTTCTTTTTCTCCAGCCTGTGTGACATTGTCTAAGTGAGTACCACTCCAGCCACAGAAACAATGAGATGAGAGGGGTTCTGTGAAGAAAAACACCCACTGTTGCTGCTACTGTTACTGTCACCCACCCAGACAGGCTGCAGATCTATCAAGAGTGGAGGCAGCTGCTAAAAGATCCACAAGGAATGAAGTGACCTTGGCCTTAAACTGTTAGGACAGTTTACTCTTCACAAGCATACTTCCTGTTTAGTTTGCACTGTGCTTAATATCCGAGGCTAGGTGAGGTAACCTGTTTGGAAAGAAATGCTATTAGCATAATCACTGTTTTATTAAAGCAATGCTGTGAAGGCATGGTGTTGTCATTTACAGACAAATGAAAGATGAGATCTTTCTTGAGATCTTTCATACATCAAAGACATAAACATCTTCTTGTGTGTGGGTGCCACAACCCACACAGCTGTAATATTTTGAAGGACTAAAGTCTAAATAACATGCTTTGTTCAGGGAGAAACATGACATGGGCTCCAAGTACCCGGTAATGCGGTTAATACACGGCAATGCATCAACATTCTGGCTTTCTCGATATGATCCCTTCTCTGGTCTTCATTGCTGTAGTGAGCTGAGGTGGGTGACTTACAGTTTAAAGGCTTTATGGAAGAAAATGTTATAAACAAGGTTTAAGCTGACACAGCTGCATGAGACTGCAGGAGTACTCTGAAGGCACTAACTCAACAATGAGTGGATTTTCTAAATAACTGGAAAATTACAGTAAGACATCTTTGTGTTCTTCCTCACAAGTTTATGTGTTCAATTACACAGTAGAGTTTTGACTTTAGACAAACATTATGCTCATAAACTCTTACTGTAAACTAAAAAGTATAAATTATGTCAATAATGTTGTTTTGTCTAGTTTTTTTCATTTCCAAAATGTATTTGAGAAAAAGACAAGAACTATACTTTGCCATTCTAATTCTCACAACAGGATTTATTGGTGCCATCTACTGGCTATTTAGTCCTTTTAAATTTCATCAAAACTATTATGAATAATGCGTTTTAAATGCAGAATAATAAGAACATTATGAGCCTTATAACTGAATCAGCCAATATCAAACTATAAAATTGGTAAATCTATAACATTTAAATTACATTAGGTCAAACTTTGGTACAATGTCCCAACAGCACAATTCAATCATGAAGTTTTTAGATGTATCAAGAGGAGAAAGTTCAAGCCAGTGCAGAAGTACTTGTGTGCAGACTCCAAGCACTAACACCACACACATCCTCCTGGTGTGTCAGAGGAAGGCTTCTTCCTGACAATTGTCACTGCTTGAGATCCCTCCTCCATAAAGCGTGAGTGTGTGGGGCACTAACACATTCACACACCAGGTAAACATGCTCACCTTGCTGTTTGCCTTTGCAGGAGGGACGTCCCCACAAAAAATTGGACAGAGAAAATGGTGCTTTAGCTCATAGCCCAGGCAAGTTGTGACTGTTTCTGCTGAGAATGCGTTTAAGTAAGCTGGATGGAGCATGGGCATAGAGGGGATCCTGTTCCACCACATCCATTGCAAAGATAGTGGGAGCAAGCAGAGCTTGGAAGGGACCTGCTGTGCACGACTGCTGAATCCTCTTCTGCTAAATTTGTTGAAAGACATCTGAAGGTGACCTAGGATTTAAATAAGGCTTTATATAATTTACATTCTTTGTAGTAAAAATTGCTAAATTATGATTATTTGAAGCAGTGCCAGGGAAGATCAGCAAATCAATTCAATATTAACTGGAATGTTAACAATATCTCCAGTGCCAGGGAAGAAAATTATTTACACATCTGAGTAACTGCATCCCTAATTAGCAATATAGCTGAGCACATGCTTAAAATACTTAATCATACTTAAAGGTGCTTTGCTAGATACCAGCGAGAGTGCTCACATCCCCCATTCTGGTTAGTCAAGACCTTAATAGAGCCAGAAACAAATATATTTAGATCACAGCTCTGAGAACCAACCTCTGGAATAACTTGCTTAACAACTAGGTTCTGAGCAAAGAAAGTATATTAATAGAGTGATTGAAGAAAGGGTTCATGCTTCCTGTTCTCTGCCTCTTCCTGTCATCTAATAATAACATGAGAGTCTTTAGGGAAGGAAAACAATGTTACTTAACCATATCTGTTTTTCAGAGATTTATGTAAAAAAAATGCATTCTGATGGAACAAACTAAGCCAAAACTTTATATAATGCCTTAGTCAATGTAACTAGAAAGGAAAGTTCATTAGAAATCTGGTGGAGTGTGAATCTGCACAGAACATGTTTTGTCCCTGCAAGGTTTCAGTGTGTCTGATGGTACTCCCAGAGCTGAGAGCAACTCTGCAACTTCATCAAGGGCTGATCAAGAACTTCCCAAGAAGAACTTCTGCAGAAGTAGAGTGGGGAAACTGTCCCTTGCACGCTCCTGGGGCTCTCACTGCCAGACCCCTAGAGCATGCAGCCTCTCTGAGCTCATGAAAAGAAAAATGTAGTATTTCTAGGATAGGAAGAGCTACTGAGAGAGACTAGGACAGAAGAGAGCCGGAAGATGAGAAATGGAGCAATGATAAAGGATAACGTAGATGGGTGTTATCATAAAGTAAAGTACATTAACTTCCACAACCTGCAAATAACATTTAATTTAACATCATTTGCTTGTTTGTACAGCAAATTTAATTCCAGCTATCAAGTTACTCCATGTGCCCACGTGGCAGAGCTATGTGGATATGCAGCAGTTAGGTATAATCCTCCTCATGACTCATAGAGGTGCTAAAATGATTTGGTGTAAGGGAATCTGGAGGAGTTTTATGTTTCTTTAGGGTGGCATAGGCAATGACACACAAAATATCTGCTTGAATAGAGAGCTTCTAGATGCTTATTGTCTTCTGAATAACCACATGGAGGTTCACGTTCTCCACAATCCATGGAGGGAGTCTCTGGATGAATGTGCCAGACTGCACAGACTATCTAGGGGCTCATTAGAAGAGAGGCAGTGCTGCCCGAACATCATCAAACCATTCCTAAATCTGGTTTGCATGTCTCGGCATCTGGTGCTTCCTGTTCCAGTCCTGGAGCATGGAGCAACTGGCATGGCTGAACAACAGCCTTGTTGAGGCCTTGGATGGCTCCATGCTGAGAAATTTTGTCACCTCTGCTTAGTAACCTTCAGCATTCCTGTAGTTAGGTCTCATTAGCTCAGGGCTGTGTTTGTGAACACGGTTGAGCACTACTGGCCAGTACTTGTCTGGTATGTGTGGTCTCAGCTAGAAGCAGGTGTGGGAGTGGTGGGAGGACACTTCACACATCCTCGAGCTGCCTCTCTGGAAGACAGCGGTAGTCTGAGCACCAAAGTCACCACAATGCTCCTCCTTCACCTGAACAGTCATTTCCCTTTGTTCTCACCACAGTGTCCCTTTCCTCAGCAAATACTTCTGATTACTTCCCTTTCCTTAATTAAATTCAATTGTTGAATATTGACGTCTAATATCAATATCTTCCTCGCTGTAGCCTCATTTACTGAGTGTCTGCACCCATCATCTCCTGAGGATTTGGGTCTTTTGCGGGACGGTGACAGCTCGGGTGGCAGTAAAAGCGGCAGTGAAGGTAGCAACCAGGGTGGCAGTGAAGGTGGCAGCAAGGGTGTCAGTGAAGGCATCCATGAAGGTGGCAGTGAAGATGGCAGTGAAGGTGTCCATGAAGGTGGCAGTGAAGGTGTCCATGAAGATGGCAGTGAAGGTGGCAGTGTAGGTGTCCATGAAGGTGGCAGTGAAGGTGTCCATGAAGTGGCAGCGCGGGGCCGGCCACCCTCTTCCGCGGAGCCCCCCCGCCTGGCAGAGGCCAAGGTGCGTTTGGAAACAATCCTCGAGATCGCTTCCAAAGGAGGGACAGGTTTATGGCCCGACGCTTGAATGTCCGTAAATTGCCTTCGGAATTTATACAGTGCGTTACAGAGATGTTTACGAAAACCCCAGTGCCGAGTCTGTTTGAAGGGATTTTCACGCCGCTTGTGTCTGTGCTCCAGTCCCGGGGCTCCCCCTGCACACGAGGCGCGCTGGAATAACACGGCCGCACGGCCGGGTC
>VWZS01000327.1:88230-196094 GCA_013397075.1 Rhabdornis inornatus | reverse complement strand
CCCCGCCCGGGCCCCGCGGGGGCGGGAAGGTGCGGCCGCCCCGCCCCGCCCGCCAGACGCCACATCCTGCAGGTGCCGCGGGGCGGCCATCGCGGAGGGGCCGCCGCCGGTGAGTGCGGCGGGCAGCGGGTCGGGCCCCGTCCGGTCTCGTCCCGGGGAGCAGCGAATCCGGCTCGCAGCNGCGGCGGCTCCGGGGCCCGGGCGGGAGCGGGGAAAGAACGCGGCGCTCCCGGAGCGCGGCTGCGCCGAGCCGCGGCCCCGGCGGGTGTGTGGGGTCGGGGAGCGGCCGCGGGGGGCAGCTGGCCCGGCCGGAGCCGCTCTCTCGCCCTGCCGGGCGGCCGAACTCGGCCTTCGGACGGGTAGTCGCGGTCGGGTTGTTCCTGCTGTTCACTTCTCTGTCCCGTCTTTGCACGTACAGGCTCGAAGAAGAAGGGATTTAGTAAAGTCGCGCTCAGCAAAAATGGGGCAATAGCTAAAGCAGCTCTGAGGAGTCTGGTTGTGTGCCTTACTGCCTTGCACTGCAGCCTGCAGAGGAAGATGCGTGTTTTTATCCTTGTGCAACGCCGGTCTGTCTAACTACTGAACAGAGCGATGTGCTGAAGTTGGAGATCCAGACAAAATGAAGGCACTTGTGTTCTCTGCGACCTGCAGTTTGCTTCTGGCTCTGGTGCAAGGGCACAGCTTATTCACGTGTGAGCCAATTACTATTTCCAGATGTTCAGGAATGCCTTACAATATGACTTTTTTCCCAAACATCATGGGACACTACGATCAGGACACGGCTGCTCGCAAAATGGATGTAAGTTCTCCCCTCACCCGCTCCCCCGATAGTATGTAACAAATTTGTCATTAAAAAATTATTAAGGATACCTGTTGCACTGAATGACAAGGCTGATAATGTTTAGTGAGTAGATGTTTCTTCGGACAGTGTTCTAGAGCTCCTTGGTTGTATAAGCACTATGTAAGGGAGCTACCGACTTCCTCCCTCCACCCTGCCTTGGAAACTGTATTAGAGTGGAAGAGGAATGGGTGTAGCACAGCAATGTGGCTATTCAGAACATTTTGGCAGAGCTGATCACATGAAGCTCTGGCACCTTACTGTTATACAGAGCAATTGTTGAACTTCTTAGGGGAAATAGTTTATGATATCCTGGCCTGTCTGAACTCAGTGTAAAAATCATATTTAGAAGATGCTCTTTGCTCCTCTCTCACCTTGCATTTTCTAAGGAGAAGCACCTGAAGTTATTCTAAACCCTATTCTCCATTGTGGCTTTTGTGTTCTGTTGTCTTCTGACTGGATGAAGAAACTTCTGGCTGAAAGAGCAACTTCACTCTTTTAAACTGAAAATAAGCACTTTTCTTACCTGAACTGACTATAAGTGTGACTCTTCTGAGAATATGCCACGCTGTGGAAAGGCTTTGCCCATAGCAATACCTGTAAAGGGCAAGAGCCTCTCTGGGTGAGAGGCTTGTAAAACAAGTTTTAAACCTGTTTTAATAATGGCATTTCAGTGGTAAGAAGAGGGGGAATATCTTAGCACAGGTCTTGAAAAACTCAGTGTCTTGTGCTATGCAGATAGTGAAACAGAACTGAGTTGAATATTAAGTTTCTGTTTAAAAAAAATTATATGTGGTGTTGGAGGTACTGCTACTAAAATCTTATTTGCATGCTCCTTACTGAGCTTGGAGGAGGAGCTTGGTTCAGTTGCCAAAACATGTTTTTAGTGTTGCTTGGGATAATCACTGTTCCCTGTTTGGCTACCAGTTGCCAGCCTGGATAGCACAGGCTTTGGTCTCACATTGTTTCTGTCAGCCTGGTGTAGATATATGGGAAATTCTGGTGTCAAATGTTAAGCCATCTGTATGCAAGCAACTGAATTTGGCTGCAGATCTCTGACAAATTGAGGGCTTGGAAGGCAGGCTGTAGGCTTCAGTTGTGAACTGTGTAGTGCTTCTCCAGTTGTCATTTGTCAGGAATGCTTCCTGCAGTGTCTGCCACTTCATCTCCTCAGGTAGGTTGCTGCTTCTTACCTGGTATGTGTTAACTGCAACCGTTGAGCCAGCACTTGTCAGTATTTGTGCCTTCCAGTCATGCTGCTATTAGAGCAGAGAGACCACAGAGCCATTTTTATTAGGTTGCTATAACTGACTTTTCTCAACTGGCAGTAACTTGTGCCTAGTGCATATGTGGAGAGAGTTCCTTCTGGAAAGTATTCATGGCTTGCCTTATGTAGGTGAGGTAGCTAGCTACCTTCTTGTATAGCTATTTCATTAAAAATTGTGTGGTAGTGAGAAGTTTTGTTGTTTTCTCTTTTGCCATCCTGTCACCCTTATAATATGACTACTGCAGTGTTGGATCACTACTCAGCCAACTGGCTGGGTGGCTGCGGGAAACGACAGTGTCTGTTAGGATTTGATTTGCCTACCCTCTTTGATTTGCTTCCTAGTCTCCTGTCATTCCCACTTCCTGGCCTCTAATTTGGTATTCCTAATTACTGTGGTGCTGTGCAGACATTTCTGAACTGCCTCTTCTGTGGTGGTCTGCCTACCTTTATTTGTGGTACAGCAGTGCTGATGGATTACTTGGTCAAAGTGAATTTTTAAGACAGCTGCTTTACAGGTGGAAGGGTTTTTGCTCCCATTCTGTATGAAGTTTGTGTTGAATCCACTGCTAGTGACTGCTAGTGGTTAGATTCGGAATTAATATGGTAAAAGCTTACGGTGGTTCATTGCTGGGCCTTCTTTCTGAAAGGGACCAGTGTACCAGTGTCACATATTTTGATGTCATTCTTCGTATAATTCAGTAACAGTGCCAATTGGTCCATAGCTGATTGCAACAGAGAACCTTCTCAGGATTATCAAAGGGTTCTGCTTTTCAGGGGACTTAGTGTTGCAGGAGGGGAGGAGGAGTTGCTCACTTCTGGAATAGCGTTTAATTTTAGTTTGCAGCCATAACGAGGTAGCGGGCTAGGCGGTGGAGGAGACTTCTGTTGTTTTAAGATCTTGAATTTTTTTGTAATTTTCAGTCCAAACTTCATTCATACCAAAGAAAGAATTTTAATAGCATGTTTTCACTCTATAGAAGTGCTTTCTTTTGATCCTCAGTAGGAATGCTTAAAGGCTTTCTTTTTTAATTCTATCTTGCTCTTCCCCCTCCCCTCCCCCAACCTGTTCTCAAAATTGGTCATGAGATTTACATCTTTGCATGAAAGGTCTCACAGGGTTTTGAGGTTGAGGCCTGCAGTGTTTTGCTCCCTGTGTCATAACTGACTTTGAGTAAGATGCTTGATCACGGAGTCCTAAGGCACAAGGTAGAGACTTCTCCCAGAAATGAAAAATATTTTGTGCAGAGAGAGCCCTAATGTTAATCCAGTTTTATGTTTCTATCCCCTCTAAGAATTTCTGGGGAGTGTTTACTCCCCAAAAAGACCAAGATTTGTCAAGGGGACAAGTCTCACCTCAAGGTGAAGTTCACTCTCCAAAACAGTGGTAACTCACAATGCCCCACTCTGCAGGCTCTACAGGTGTGTTCAGCTGCAAGGGAGTGTTTTATAGCCAGAAGAGCTGTGCTGGGAATGTGTTAAATTGGCATTTCTGGATGGTGTCTTCATAGTAATCCTCCAGGAGAGGATGATGTGAAGCTACTGTCTCAGGCAGTGGTTGTCTTCCAGGAAAGCACCTGATACATGGTCTTACAATTCTGCCTCATGTATCAGCTGTTCATAATGATGTGCTAGAAACCAGAACACTGAAACACTACAGCAGAAAGATGAGTAACTCAGTCCTAGGGCCTTCTGTTATGGATGTTCTGACTAGTGAGGATAGTCCCGCTGGGATCTTGTTTTCTGCAATAAAAAATACCTAATTTCCAGTCGCTCCCTCCATTCACATATTTATTTTTTTAGAGTTTAATTCTTAGCTTTCAACTTGACAGACTAAGTTTTGGCTTCTTGAGTTTTACTTTATATTTGGATTAGTTTTGTTTACACGACAAATGGTGGCTTTAGGAAAGCAAAACTACATGGTTTTGTGGTGTGAAGTTTTGTGTATGTTTGCTAAACAGCTGCATGACTGTGGAATCTGATTATTTGCAGATGCCTACCACCTGTATCTCAAAGCAGTTTATCAGTAACTGCTCTTGTTACTGCTAGTTCAGATTGGGAGGTGGAAGATCTAGGGTTTGTCTGATGAGGAAAATAAGTGGACATAACAGAAGATCTGGTTCATTACAACTGTGCTTAAATAGGTGTAACTCCCCCTCGTGGTCATCCACAAAAGCAAGTCACTTCTAGTTCCAAAGTAATTCCTACTTTAACTGTCTTGGAATAGATTGTCAACTGAAGGCATTATTCCATCAAGGCAAAGAATAACTGTGTTGTAACTTACATTCATATCTCTTAATCTGTTCTGCTGCAGTTCTGGAATGTGTCCACAGGAGACAAGCCCTTAAGACTTCCTGATGTGGGCAAGATCCATGCATCTGTAGAAGTACAAAGGGAAAAGGCTTGCCAGTGAGTTTTTAGAGCAGACTATAGAAAACACTGGAAAATGTTGCACAGAGAACAATGAAGTACCTCAGAGAGACTGAAAAAATGATTCAGTAGTGAGTTTTCCATTCACTTCTGAGTTCATGGCAATGTGCCAGAATATGTGTGTGCGTGTCTATGGAGGGTTAAGTGCAGCTGGCTGCAGCAGTGGCAGAAATTGTATGAGAATTTGGGTTGGTTTAGACAAAGCAATTTAGAGAGGGGTAAAAAGTACCTTCAAAACTTTAAGACTGAAGTTGCACAAGTTAGAATTTGTGATGTGATGCCTTTTTTGCTTCCACTAAATCCAAATTTACAGTTAATTAAATATAACAATACTTAAAAAACCTGCAAGCCTGGTGTCTGCAAGCTTAAATTGGTATGTGTGTGTGTATGCACGCAGGAAGGAAAAAGCTGTCTACCACTGTAAGTTGGGAGTTTTAGGGAAATAAGTGCTGTTTTGTGAATAGGTTATTATTGGGATAGCCTGCAAAGTAGCACAGGTATGAGTTTACTTAATCTCTAGAGACAGCAGTCTTTGCTTCTTGCTTGTACTCCACATGAGCAGTGCTTGGTGTAATACGTGAACCACTAGTATTTAAAACTTGAAGCTTAAATCTCAGCCTGTTTTAGGAAAACAGTTAATATTCTTGATCTGCTTAGAGTTATGTTTTGTCTGCCTCAGACCCCAAAATGGAGAAATGTGTGCAGAGGTGTGGACATTGACCCAATGGAACAAGCACAAAGGAGTCTTTAATTGATATTTTGTTTGTAACGTTTTTGTTGTCTCTTTGCCATGGTACTAAGGAGTGAGGAAGGCTTTAGTAGAAAGTGGTAAATTTAGAACATCATGTGTTACTGTGTACAAACTAAGGTAACTTTTCTAGCTTCTCAGAATGAAGTGGTGGTCGCAGAAGATTGTGGTAAAGAAACAGCTAAGTCGATGCTTGTTAAACGGAAGTTGGTAGATGCCAAAGTATTTTTTATAGATACTTCATATGGATCAAAGGAAATACAAGCAACGGACAGAATGAGAGAACACAGTCTTAAGCTATGCCAAGGGAAATATAAGTTGGATATTAGGAGAAAGTTTTTCATGGAAAGAATTAAAGTACTGGAATGGTCTGCGTCTAGTTGAGGGGTTAGGGCATGGATTGGACTTGATGATCTTGGAGGTCTCTTCCAACCTAGTAATTCTGTGATTCAAGGCAGTACAACTGTCTTCTCTGCTGGTTATGTCTCCAGTAGTATGGAATAGTTGGACATGAGTAATTCTGTTTTGAGCATCACCATGGAACTTGTGGAAAAGCATTGACTAAGGGTTTGAAAACATGGGAGTTATCTGCGTAATTTTGTAAAATACCATAAACATTTGGGATGTGTGTTCATTTTTTGTGCTCTCTTGCTCTCAGGTATTCTGAAGAAATATACATCATGTTTACTTCTTAGAGTGATGCTTATAGTAACATTCATAAACCATTTTTGCTGATTTCTGTGGGTACAGTAAATTGCAGCCACTAAAAAAGTGTTTTCTACCTGTAGTACTGAGGCCCTTCAAGTGTGATCGGCTTGTGCACATTGAGTGAAAGCAGACAGGCAAATGTGTGTAATCCCATTACCCTGACTCTAAGCATATCAGTCATCTACAAAATCTGCTGCTGCTTTCTCTGCGCAGCAGGACTTGTCCACTTGATAGTGTGAGTAGCACTGCCTTGCTCTTTGTTCTGCAAGAATACTGTTTAGAATGCATGGGGGTCCAAAGTAATGCATGCTTGACAAAGAGATGGTATTTGGGGTTCTTGGAGATGGTGTTAATGGTGTGATTCCAAGAGCCTCCTCTTTATCCATCTTGAGAGCCTATGCCAACACTAGCAAGTAATTTGGTGTTACAGGAGTGGATCACTAGGTGAAGTTGTCAGCACACTTCTTACCTGTCTGCTGCCTGGGACAGAGGAGTTTTACTGTGCATGGGGTCTGAAGCTGGCCTACAGAAGGCTGTCTTGCAGATCTTTGTCAACAGCAGACCTCTGAGAAATAGCATGGTATCTTGTTGTTTGTGTCCTGCAAATGTCTGTCCCTTCTGCAGTGCCCTGGTTAATGTCCAAGTGTAGCTGCAAGCTGTTGGTGGTTTCTTAGTCTCGCTGTGCAGCCTTGTCTCCAATTCCATCTTCTCCACACTCAAGCAATTACTGGCTAAATCGATGCAGTGATGGACTTAGTCCTGTGGCTGTAGCCTACTCCTAGAGGACACCTGTGGATGAATGGAGCAGCTTCCCTGAAACTATTTATATAGAGAAGGAAAACAGGAACAGAGCTACTGAGTTTGTGACTACTTTGCCTTCACTGATAGGAGGCAGTTAGGGCTTGGGAACTGAGCTGCCTACTGAGAACACATCACCCTTGGAGCTGGGGAAAGTCAGCAGTGGGTACAAAGCTTTGAGACACAGGTGCAATTTCCATATTGTCTTAGTGTTTTTGTGGAAGTGCCTGCTGCCTAGTGGAACCTTGTAAACTTTGCCTGGTCATTAGCAAAATCTAGGATTAGATTAGGTAGGATGGGTCTGCTGAGGGTGATGTGATGACCATGATTTTGAAGGTCATCTTCACATAACTTTCTTTGAATAGTAGGCGAGTAGGACAGAATTGTATGTTGTGTGCTGTTTGCCCTCTGCTGTCCATGAGCTGTCAAACTGTGTAGGATCAACAACTGAGTAACAACTCACACGCAGTGCATTGGCCCATGGCAGCTCTGGCAAATAGCAGCTGGATTGTCTTGAAGGATTTGGTGAAACAAGGTACATTGTGGCACATCTTTGCAAGGCTCGTGATGACTACAAATCTAGCCTGAGAGTGGCAGAGGGTCCTGATGTTTTTCTGGAGTCAGCTTTGTGGTGTTCGGGTGTGAGATGCTCTTTGTGCACAGTGCTGCATGGGTCAGGAGGCTGGATGGAGCTCAGGTTCTTCTTGTGTGCTGGTGGAGGTGAAATGCAGGCTTAGTTTTCCATTTGCAGGATGGATGTTCAGGGTGCCAACTTGGCTACAAGATGTTACCTATGCCTTCATTGATAAAGACTATAAAAAGCAAACGTTCCAGAAAATAACCACACTGGATGGGGAATGTGGTCAAATGTACATGGTTTCTTTTCTAGTTTGACAGTGCAATGATTAAAGCTGACAATTTCTAAAACTACTATTGTGTCATCTCTTTAGTTCTCTATTGCATTCCAAAGGAGGGGGTGGGAGTAGCTGCACCACAAAATTTGCTGCCTTTTTCTCTCTGTCGATGTTGGCTGTTGATTCACCAGTCCTTAGGAGCAAACATGGTTGCCTTTTTGTGTCTTTTCTGTGTATTTGTGTGCATCGGTGATTGCTGTAACACATGGATAATTTGCCTGCCAGAGAGAAAGATGCATATGTCTGCCCTCTTCTTCTGAGCTGTGTGGTGTAGATGAGTGGAGACTTGCTTGATTTCTGCTTAGCTGTTGGGAGAGGTGTGCAGAGGGTGTGTAAGAGCTATGTAAGTAGCTACTGTAGATGGGGGGAGAGAGGCCTGGATGATCAATCTTTGTAGGACAGTAAAGACTGTAAGTAAGTAAGATACTGTAGTATCTCTTACAAAGATACCTCTCCTCTAGACAAGAGCCTTCTGAGAGAAAAAAAAAAATCCATTTTTCCTGTATTTAAACTTTTGGTAGATCAAGTTATTTCAGAGAATAACCACATCCTTCCAAGTTTGCCTCATGCTGTATTCCCCAGAGGGCCTGCTTAACTAGATTTCTGTAGTCTCAGTAGCTACTGCCACAAAGCACTTAGTGGCCAAACTCTCCACTCAGTTGTCCTGCATACAAAATTAAAAGCATTAGTTTTCTGGAGAGGGACTACACCCATCCAGCCTCACGGGGACCTAGAAATACCTGTTTGCTAGAATGCCATGTCCCAGCTGCATATTGTTTCATATGAGCTAATGCTCCTGCAAGGAAGGTACAAGGTGCACTATTCTAAGAATCCAGTTGGGTGGGGGATCTCGCTGGGGATTATACCCAGAGCTACAAATGGAACATTGAATGTCGAAGGTTAACATGGCCCACAAATCATAAAGTGACAAGGTAAAAGAAAAGGTGGCCTTGAGTTTTTAGAACAGGAGAAATAGGGAGGATAATGAGGGGAACGTCACCAAGATGAGCACCGTGGGCTAGCAATAAGGAAACAGTTTCTAATGCAGGCATTCAAAACTGGGGAGTGTCTCGAAGTGTGACCAGCTGGAAATAGAGAAAGCAGAAGGCAGAGTAATGATTGCAGATGCTGAGGTAGATGACTGTGTCTTCATGGGCTTCAGCTTGGTCAGATGACTTGTGCATGCCTGACTGACATCTACATCATAACAAAGTTGTTTTTTTCTAAGACTATTAAAGTTTTCATTTCAGGCTACTTAAAAACGCATGAAGTAGGCAAGAGAGAAATGGTGCAGGGTTACTACTCTGGTAACTTCAGTGGTGCTGTTGTGCTGAAGTGTGTCTCCACACTTCAGGGGGAAACATGAATCTGGATGACTTTTGGAACCAGAGCAGTAATGACTTTTGCTGGAATTTCTTAGAAATGGGGAGCTTTTTGAAGATAAGACAGTCTATCGACTGTTCTGTTATTACAGGTAATCCTTTACATTGAATTCTGCACAAAAAGTTTAGCAATAAATCCAATTACTCCTGGAACACATGGGAGAATTTAAGATTTGAGATTCTTATGCTACCACAGTCCAGATGTAGTGAAGCTCTGTCTAGACTTCAGATGTCTGAGGGCCTGTAGTATACCTTCCTTCAGTTAACTTATAGTTGTCTGTCTTCTATGCTCTGTCTGGTTTACACAAAACCTGACCAGATGCAGTGTATAACTGAAAATCTTTGTAAAAATAGTTCAGTTCTGTAACACTTGGGAAAAAGCTCTCATATTTGTTAAGGACTGTAAATTGCAGAGGCTGGAATATCTATAATTTAGGTCAAGCTATAATTTAGGTTAGAACAAAAAATGCAGTGAATTTCGGTAATAAGCTATTTTGAAAAATATTTAAAATACTTGTATTTTAGTTTGCTTCAGATAGTGAGATGTAATATTCTTGTTTATATTGTTTATAACCTTTGCTATAATTAAAAAAAAATACATATTTTTATTTTGCATATGAAAATACTTAAAGGGAAAATATGGAATTAAGTTGTTTTACTACAGAAAGAAATTCTGTTGCTAGATCCCTTCATGGACATTCACTTAAGTTGGACTTGATCCTAGTGAGTCCCTTCCAACTCAGAATATATTGTGACTTTTTATAGTAAATATAAAACCATTCAGAGTGTATAAAAGTAAAAAAACAGAATAGCCTGCTTTGTCCTTCTGTGTCCGTGCCCGTTTATACTGTCAATGGCAGCTTAAGTGCCAAGGTGTCATGTTGGAGTAGTTTTTTGGAGTTTGTTTTTTTTTTTTTTAAACTGCATGAGTGCCTTGCTGTCCTATTGACCTTTGAAAACATTCCATGTGCCTTATCCTTACCCTGGTAGGATTTTTGGTTAATATTCCCATAACCTTTGAATAGCTAGTATGAAAGTTCAGACCAGAATATGTATGCAGACACATATATGTGTATATGTGTGTGTATATATAGGTATGTATGTTGCATGTGTTGGGTGAATGATGATGAAGAGTTTGCAGATAGACTCGTTCTTGTTGCAGATTCCTTGAGTCACTGCTGGGTGATTCGGCTCCCTGAGCAGTGGCACAGCTGGCACCTGAGCTCTTGCCTGGCTGGTTCAGCTGATGGATGATGCTCAGTCCTGCTGAGCCCACCCCACGGGCACCTGGCTGCCTGCCGGCCAGACCCTGGGAGCTGTACAACACAGGGGTTTCTAGGATCAGCTGCCATCCTTTGCCCCCTAAACACTGATCTTCAGGCACTGAGCAGCAGGCAGCTCCTGGCCTGTACGGCCGTGGGAGAAGCACTGCTGGGCACAGTCCAGCTTATCAGCCACTGCACGCTGGGCTGTGCCCAGGCTTTGTCCACAGCCCTGTGAGAGTCTAAGTGCATGTGCTGCCTTTGCTGTTCGGCTGAAGGACAAACAGAAGCTTATATCTTTGGAAACATCTTTCACTGCAGAACAGCATCGTTTGTCCCACTGCCTTGTTTACTACCCGTTTCTTTCTCTGCGCCACCCCCACCCTCCACCAGCTCTTTGAACTTCAGATTTTCCTGGAGTAGGAAACTTAAACTATTGTCTTTCAAGCTATGGGGGCA
The DNA here is from genome assembly GCA_013397075.1 of Rhabdornis inornatus. Lineage (NCBI taxonomy): Eukaryota > Metazoa > Chordata > Aves > Passeriformes > Rhabdornithidae > Rhabdornis > Rhabdornis inornatus. The sequence goes on along the minus strand of VWZS01000327.1, from coordinate 185,291 downwards.
ACCTACTTTGTACTTTGACAAAATCTTCATTCTTATCTATGTGAATGTTAAATGTATTACATTTTTAAAATATTTGAAAAGCTTTTAGATTAAACACAACTTCATGTACTTTTAGTTTATTGCGGAAGCTACAGAGCATAACGCGGTTTTTTTAAAAGCAGCGTATTAAAATAGAAATCAAATTCATGTATGTTTGATGGTTTTCTTTTTACCTCTGTCAAATCAGGATGCACTAATAATGCATATTAAAGTTACTAGTATTCACATTCATAATATATATCTTACTTTCCTTTCTAGCTAAAATATAAATGGTGACTTTTAGTCCTGAAAAACTTTTGTTGTTTTACCCATGTAATTTTAACTGAATTGAGAAAATGCAAATTACAGCTGATCCTTGCTGCTGGCAGCAGTAATTGATTATTACCCACAGCTCAGGTAGAGACATAGTGTATATGGACTCTCAAATGAGTTCATACCATGTTCCTTGCTGGTTTAAAGGATGGTTGGCATTGCACTAATGTTCCTGCGCATTCCCATGTTCCTATTCTGCAGTTCTGCTGCTAAGTAGAAGCTTTTAGCAGGCATGTAGCAACAAGACACTGACACTTAAACTGCCTCTTCCTCCTGCAAAATCCTTACATACCAAATTAAGTGTATTTAACTTCCCTTTGATCTAAATTCATCAATGTAACTTCCAGTGGGAAAAACCTAGTCTTTTCTCAACCTTGCTTTGAATCTATTGAACTTGAAAATTTCATCCTTCATTTAGTTTCATGTGTTGGGACATTTATTTATCATGACTTAGTTAATTGTGCATGAACTAGAAGTCAGAGATTCTTGGCAGCTGATTCACTATGGCCATCAGCAAATTGCTGCCCTTGCCAGCCTGTCTAGGAATTGCATGAAGGCATTAATCTCTCTGGGTGTGATGCTAATCTTGTTTGCATCCAGTCAAGAATAATTCCATTGTAACAATAGTGTAGGATTAAATCAACCGTGCCATACTTGCTCCACTGTTTTTAATTGAAACTGATTATCATTGTAGAAGTGGCTAAAGACACTGTGAAGATTGTTAGTATAGCTCTGTGAGCATGAAGAGTAATTAGTCTCCTCTTCTGATATCCTTTATGTGCACTGTGATTGACAGTGGCTGTATTTCCTGACTATCAGATCTGAAAACTTACATGTTGATAAATATATTTGGTTTAAGGTTTGAGGCTGTACTTCAATTCTGTAGTGACTGGATAGTAGGTTTATTTGTATGGTATGCTAAATTATTAACAATTAATTTTTAGTTATTAATCATGAAGGTGCCCTGTGAGAAGCAAGGGAGTTGATGATCCTTCTGCATCTCTTCCAGTTTGAGATATTCTATGACTCTAATTATTCATTGTTTAGGTAGCTGTTATTTCTGGTAAAGCAGATAACGTAGTTACATGAGTAGCCATGTGTATCTTTAATATAGGTAGGAATCTGAGGTACACGGTGTAGTACAATTGTAGAAATACAGATTTAAGTCTGTCTTTGCTTCAGTGACTGAAATACAGAGCTATGTAAGCAACAAGGTTGTAATGTTGTTACTTTAGTCACAAGACCTGTATCAAAGAGGTGACATGGCTTAACACTGAGACAGTTGGTGTCTCTCGTTGTTTAACTTAGTCAGCCTCAGTGTTAACTAGATTAGTGAAGCTAAATGTTTTCACATGGTAGGTAGATCTCAGTGGTTAGGAGAACGGGTTGTTTCTTTCTTAGATATCTGACTCCAGTGGCTGAACAAAGACTTGAGTCCTCTGTGTATCTCAGCAATTCGAGGTATTTCCTGTCTCTTACAATTAAGATTTGCCATAGCTGATTGCAACAAAGACCTTGATATTTCAATCCACAGTTTTCTATATTATGAAAGTATCTCTGTGACATTAATCAGCAGAGTACAGGAAAATATTTTCATTTACTCATTTTGGCATATGCTGGTAGGTTTCATATATCAGATCCCTAGAGACTGATCATCTCTGGTAATGTTAGTGTCTAGGATCAGACTGAGATGAGGTACAACAGAGCATTTGGAATGTCTGCATGGAGTAATGAACTTGTTTCTCTTGTGTCTTGGAATTGTAAGCCTGCTAAGCACAAAATGGTGAGCACGGGATCCATATATAGTTCTGGGTTGCAATTTACTTGTTGGCAAAGCACATTTAAGAACATGTTTGCGCTTAGACATTTTTTCTATGTTTTGCACCATTTGTTTTCACTTGTCTCAGTTGTGTTACTGTTTGTAGAACCACACCATAACTGGATTTCTGAGGTAGCTTATTTTTGCCGCTGGAAAAAATATAACATAGACCCACCTTGTAAGGAATCTAGGACTTAATAAGGTGTTCATGTTTGTTAGTGGAAAGTTTGCATCCCACAGTCCTTGGTTCTTCACTGATAGTGTTTGAGGCAGTGTCCCTCTTGCTGTTACAGGCTACATCATCTTTGACTTTGCATCTGCAAAATGGTTTGGGTTTTTTTTGTTCTGTTGGTTTTTTTTAAAGAATGTTACTGTATTCTAGCTTGTCTTACATTTACTAAGTTTTGTTTCCCATTGTCAATAAGATGAGAATTTATATTTTAGGACTTATATTGGCTGTGTGAGGCTCCCTTTCTGTTTTTTCAGGAGTCTGGTTTCACTCTATTTTTAACATTCTCATCACCCAGAAGGTTTTCATCTCTTCTTCATATGACAAGGCAGTGGTTGCTAATGCTTAAAATGCCAAGTGCCTTAGTTTCCTGAAAGAGCCAATTTTTTGTGTTTGTGCCACTTGCAGACCCTGAACTTCCTGAAGAGGGGAGGGTTATGGTATAAGATTCTGAGTTTTATCCCAGACTTGGATGCTTAGGACACCAGCATGTGCGTGCAGCTTATCCAGCTGACCACTTGGGTAAAGTGTGGTTCGTGGCTGGGACATCCATGGTTCAGATAAAGTGCCCTTGAAGGAACTGAATCTTACTGTCAGTGAGCTTGTGATCTTAGCATTACTTTTTGCTTCCAGACTATGCAGCTGGAGAAGCAAATACTTTGGTTTTGGTAAGATTTTGCTTTTATGGTCCATCAGGAAATGCAGGCATACTATTTTCTATGAGCAAACTTTTCCATTTTGGCTAGCTGGAAGTGAAGCCCACATTTAAAGGTACCTCATTGTTAGAAGAGTTCCAGGCACAATTCAGTAATACTTGTGGTGTTCTTAAATGGTAAAAGTAGACAATTGCTGAAAATAAATCTGTATTTTACAGATCTCATTTGTGTGTGCTTGAGGCAAAGTTTTACATTTTATGTCAGTTTTTTTTGGTTGAGAAAACTCATTGACTGTAAAATCTATTAATAATAGAGTTTTTTTAGGGACTCCATACTTCTGTTGAAAGGGATAATTCAGATGGTATAGTATATATACTTCAGTTTCCAAAAACATGGTTACAGCCTATACTTTTTTAAGAAACTCTGCTGGAAACCTATTGGAGACTTTGTTTTCTAATGCCTGCCTAAAGAACAAGAAGGAAAGAGGAGTAAATAAATAGATAAGTGTTTTTTTTTCCCAATAAGAGGTATTAAATCCTGAGCTGATAGTTTCATGCTATGCCAAATAAATGACTGGAGTGATTCCCCTTTAGTTACTTGTACTGAAACCTCTGATAACAAACTAATTTGTAAATGGACCTAGAAGAGGGATAGATACTAAATTTGCTGAGAAAACAAAATGGGATGAAAGAATTGTGGGGAGATCATATGCTAGAAGCAACTGGACAATAGAATTGTAGGTATGATTTAGGGTAGGGAAGTGCAGAGTAAAATAACCCCCAGAGTAATAGATGTGGGGGAAAAGTAATGCCCACTATCTATACAAGTGGGTGGGCACAGTATTTTATCAGTTACTGTCACTCAGTAAGTCTTTGTTGTCACTGGAAACGTGATGTCAGTCTTCTAATTCAGTCAAGGGAAGTAGAAGGCAAAGTATATTTTGAAAGGAGCAGAAATCAAAATTTAAGGCATTACTATACTAATATATAAATATAATATAAAAATGATAGCAGGAAGGCAAAATGACATAGAAAAAGTATAGTGCAATCTGTTACCTGTTTGTCAAAACACACATTAGGCTGCAAAACCAGGAGTTACAATAAACAGGTAAAATGCAGTATTGTCTCCCACATGACTGCTTAAATTATACAGGACAACTTATTACTGTGGTATTTTACAAAGGTTTGAACTTAAATGATTGAAAAAGGGATGTGTTTCAGGAAGGAAGGTTTGTCACTGTCTTCTCAGCACAGTGGTTGAGTTACAATGTGCAGCTTGTTTCCTAAACCCTGGATAGTAGGAAACTTGAAGAGATGTCAGCTTGTCTTATTACAGCCCCCTTGCTACCAGCCAGGGTGGAATGCGGTGTCCAGCTGAATGGTCTGACTCAGGAGGTCAGAACATAGAACTTCTTGCTCTTGTGCTCATACTTTCAGATGTCAGAAGGTAAATATTTTTAGCGAGCTGAAAGAAATAAAAGAAATATTGTAAGAACAGTTACCCTTGGCAGCCAAGTCCTTGGAATTCTATTCTGATTACATTGTGGGCTAAACATAACGTTCTTCCTAAAACTTTCCATTTTTCAATTTATCTGTTGGGGCGGTTTTGCATTTAAATGAAATATGCTCTTTAAACGAGTGTTTAGACAATGACAACATACTTTAGTAAAACTCTTGCAAACATTTTATTTTTGCTTGTCATTCATTATCTACCTCTAATATACAGTATCATTATACGTATTGTGATTCTTGTGCTATTTTAGCTTTTAGGTAGCTTCATATGACAGAAACTCTGTTAGAGTGGTAAAGGTTGCTTTCATGTCCTGACTTTCTTCACCGGACATTCTCTTTATGCTCATTTTTTGTACCAAAGGAGCAGGCTTAAAATATGTAACCTTATTAGTAGTATTGGAAAATGCTATTTAAAAACTGTCAAGTTGCTTGTAAAAATAGTTGGTAAAATATCTCTGTAGGTAAACTCAGTTTTATTGATATAAATATTGAGATTTAAAAAAATCTTTACTTTTCTAGATCAGATTAATGAAAAGGTTTTTGGCTGGTAATCCAAAGCTTGCTCTAGAAAATTAATTTTACTTTTTATTGAATGACATGAACTATGGGTGATAAAAAGGAAGAACTCACAACAATCAAGACAAATTCTACAAGACAATGTCAAAAATAAACTCAATTTCTGTAACTATTGAATATGACTGCCCAGGCTATTTTGTTTATCCTAAGTTCCGGGAAGAGCAGAGCAAATATAAATTAACAATTGAGAAGAAAAGAAACATCATAATTATGCAAAGGGAATTTAATTCATTTAAAGTAAACTCCTGACTACTTTTTTCATCTGAAGCTGTGCAGCCTTTAGAAAATAATCCAGCTTATGGAACTGGAACACGGTATACCAGAACTGCATTTTTCTCCTTGTCATGAAATACTCAAATCTTGGGTTCCAGCAAAGGCAGCTCAAGAGGAGACATTCTGAGAGGGGATCAAACTAATGTGTGCGTGTTGTAATGACATGTACAGATGCAGCACACAGCTGGAGTGCTCTGAAGGGTACTGCCAACATTTTTTTGGTTTATCATAAAGCACTTCTATGTTATTCTTGCTCTGCCTTATCTTCTTCCTTCCTCCCCCCACATTCCTATATTTATTACCAAGGACTTCAAGGACTTGTAGATATTCCGTTTTGTAAGAGATTAGCAATGTCTTTTCTTTTAAACTACATGTTCAGTAGTAAGACTTGCTTCTTGGGTAAGGATATATATGTATGTATATACATATATACAGGATGCTTAAAAGCTGAAAAAAGTAAGGATACTGTTCTGGACTCAGAATCTAATCCTTTCTTTTACAGCCGTTGGTTGAATGTTTGGGAGACATAGATATTGATGGCAAAGAATTAAATAAAATTCTTATGACGTAAAAACCTTACTAAAAGCTTGGCCTACTTTGAAAATTGTATGCGCTGTCCTTGTTTGACGTCACACATAACATTTGCACACACGGTAGTATTTTGGCCAAAATAGTTTGCCCTAACAATAAAGCTGAGAAAATGTAGAACAGAAAGGCTGAGGTTTTTTTACTTAAAAGCCTGTCTGACTGTGAATGTGCAATTGAATGCATTGAGCAGAAAAAGTTAAACTTCATTCTATGAATTCTCTAGTAAGAACAGTCATCAGTTGCTCACTGCCTGGTACTTGATAATCCAGGCAAAGAAATTCTCAGTCATGTTGAGAGAGAATTCAAATGAGATGTTTAAAAATGAGAAGCAATATTTGGACTTCATTAATTAAAAAAAAAAATTCTTTAGCGTGAGAGAAGATGAGTATAACATACCACTTAGGACTGAAAATGTAATCTAACAGGAACTACAGGAACAGACACACCTTGAAAAACCTCAGGGCATTTCTTTAGAAGCTGACTGGTGTACAAAGAAACTCAATGTTTTATTTTATTTTTAAAATATCTTGGGCACTCTTAATACCTGTCAGGTTTCTAATGTTGTCAAATAGGAAAAATGAGGTTTGGATAGCCAAAGATTGTCCAAGACCCTGGGGCAAGGGCTGGGCTGGAAATGCTAGTGGAGCCTCTTGCCACTCAGGCCAGTGGGTTTTGCGTTTTCAAAACTGCTGAACAAACACTGTTTTCTAGTATCTTCTCAAACGTGCATAGGATTAAATGTGAACCCTAGTGATGAAAGTTCGTTTTGATGCTTTGAATTATCTTTTAAAAATTGCTAACCAAAGCGTTTTTCTTCCCTGTAGCCTTTCCTTATTCTTATGAATCTTCACTGTTCACCAGACGTCCACACATTTCTGTGCAGAGCCTTTGTCCCAGCCTGCCTAGATCAGATTCACGTGATTCACCCATGTCGAAGCCTCTGTGAGAAAGTGTATTCTGACTGTAAGCAGTTGATGGACACTTTTGGGATTGCATGGCCTGAAGAGTTGGAATGTAACAGGTATTTTTCATGTTGACAGGTGGTGGGAGTGGTATTTTCATGTTTGACCAGACTGAGTTGAAAGTCTGAGGCAGAATGTTAAATATCATCTTGCTATAACCCTGCAGTGCTTATGCACGGGACCATTTCTTTATTAAAACTTTTTTGTTATTCAGATTATTGCCTGCACTTTCTGCCTGTGACTTTTTTTACAACAAAGTTCTGCAGCAGTTCTTTTCAATAATCAGATACCTGCAAGAGGTAGCTTTTTTACTGTACATTTCTAGATGTTTAAAATATTATATGTTGCAGCATAGATTTTGCTTTGGTTTCTGATCTCTAAACTAGGGATGATAATGCTTAGTTTATTAGGGGTTTTATTATTTATTAAGGGTTTTATAAGTAACTGTTCATAAGGTAATGAAATATAGAATATTCTGTATTTGAACAGACACAGAACTTTAAATAGTTAGTTTGCTCCTAACTGCTTAAACGTGCCAACCTACTCTTGTGTTGCCTTTTCTGTACTGCCTACCAAAACTCTCTTTTTTGAAATGTCACCCTTTCCTCAAGAGTGTTCACATGTCTGTTTCAGGCAGAGGAGAGTTAATACTTCATTTAGGGAAAAAAATGTCTACATATTTTAAATGGAAACCGCTGGAAGCACTCCAGTGCAATCTTCTTGAGATTATGGCCTCCAACTGTGGACATTTATAAATTATTAAAGCCAGATTTTGTTTGTTTGTTAACACACATCAGGTCAAGAGATACAGGAAAGGAGCAGAGACTGGAAACTGAAGTAATTTTTCTAACCCGCGTGCAGTTGCTAATCTGTGATGGGGCTGAGAGAGAACTGGGACAGTAGTCCTGTGGATGACCTCTGGTAGAAATCAGTATTGGAGTCAATATGACAAGTGGCATTAATGCCATTTCCCATAGTTCTTCAGAAAAATAGAAGCTGTGGTATTTTAAGACAAGAAAGCATTAACTTCTCCCATCTTCTGTGAAGTTCTATGCAACAATAGTGTCCCTCAGCCAGCAGATATCTTCAAGGATTGTTTTGAAAAAGTAGGACAATTACAAGTGAATCCAATTATTCGATATATCTTTAGAATGACATTTTAAATCAAATTATGGCTTTTTTTGCAGGATTTAGTGCAGCTTTAAATTATTTTATTACTGCTGGCATTTACTGAAAATGATACCTCCCTCATAGCCAAAACTGAAAAGTCCATGTACATGTTGTGAAAAGTCCATGATGTTCTTAGAGCAGCAGAGATCCTGCTGCTGCAGCTCATGGAGGAGCAGCTGGCGTGAGTGTGGGCAGTAACTGGAATACTGAGAATCACTTCTGTATTCTTACAGATGAACATGAAGCTTATTAAGACAATGAGTGAATGAAGTTCACTCTGTTTCCACATGCACTCTTCCAGCCTGTGGTTAATGAAAGAATCTGCCATAGAATCAGTTCTCTTAACATTTAGTCTGGATTTAGTTGGACAGCATGATAGTGCAGTAAAACAGAACTAAAGGAGTTTTTTAGCTGGAGCTGCGCTTGGATACTGAGCTTAGAGATTCTTGTAATAGTGTTTGACAAAGAATGTTAAGATAACAGAATTTTAAAAGCTTTAAAAGTTAAAATGCAAAATTTGTTCCTTTAAGCATACACTTAAACTTGGAATGCATGTGACCATAAATCCCATTTTAAGTAAATGCTTACCTGCTTGAGTTATATAAACTCATTTGAGGATACATCCAGCATTGCTAATATGGTATTATCCATATAAAAAGATCATCTCTTGTGTCCAGTTAAACCCTGGAGCAGTTGAGTCTTGACCAGTCTTTAAATTAACATCACAGAGCTAGAAAATTGCTAAAATACTAATAATTTTTACAGTGCTTGCATTTTCTACCTGTTTTTTCTTTCAGTTAGGTAGTTTATTGTTGGCAATGAATAGCAGATGTACTAGACATCATCAATTATGATGTCAGTCTTCTTCCTTAATTGATGCTTGCATTTTGACAAGATATTTGCTGTCACAAACAGTCTGTTATCAAAAATTTTTAAAAAGAAACTATTGTAAATGTTTTATGTACATATGTAGAAGTTCAGTATAATTTTAAAGTGTAGAATTATTGCAGTTTGAGTAGTGTTTCATAAACTATAAAATAACAGCTAGAGAGCAACAGCTAAATAAATGCGATTGAAATCTTCTGAAATCTGAAATGAAGATAGTTGAAGTTTGGCTTTTAGAATGCCGTCTGATTTTTTTCATATAGTTTCACATTTGCATCATCTATAAAATGTAAAAGTGCTTAGGATCAGATTTTTCTCATATCTCTAAGCATATTTCTAATTCTAGTTGAGAATGAGGGCTATTGAGATATTTCCTCTTCTCTTTATTTATTCAGACTAATCAATTGTGATGAGACTGCTCCTGCCACTGCTGCTGTAACCACAAATGTACATGGAACTCAGAAGACCCCAAGCCAGATCCGAAGGGATTATGGATTCTGGTGTCCCCGACACCTGCACACTACCAATGGACAAGGCTACAAGTTTCTAGGAATTGATCAGTGTGCACCCCCATGTCCCAATATGTACTTCAAAAATTATGAATTGGATGTGGCAAAAAGCTTCATTGGAATAGTTTCAATCTTTTGTCTTTGTGCTACGCTTTTTACATTCCTAACTTTTCTGATTGATGTTAAAAGGTTTAGGTACCCAGAGAGACCAATCATATATTATTCTGTCTGTTACAGCATAGTCTCTCTAATGTACTTTATTGGATTTTTACTTGGTAACAAAACTGCCTGTAATGAGGCAGATGATAAGTTAGAAATTGGTGAAACAGTTGTTCTTGGCTCCCAAAACAAAGCCTGTACTGTTCTTTTCATGGTTTTGTACTTTTTCACTATGGCAGGAACTATATGGTGGGTGATTCTGACCATCACTTGGTTCCTTGCAGCAGGAAGAAAATGGAGCTGTGAAGCTATTGCACAAAAGGCCATGTGGTTCCATGCAGTTGCCTGGGGAATACCTGGTTTTCTAACCATTATGCTCCTTGCAATGAACAAAGTAGAAGGGGACAATATCAGTGGAGTTTGTTTTGTGGGTCTCTATGACCTGGACGCCTCTCTGTACTTTGTGCTTTTGCCGTTGTGCCTCTGTGTCTTTTTCGGTCTCTCTCTCCTTTTAGCTGGCATTATTTCCCTAAACCACGTGAGGCAGGTCATCCAGCACGATGGCAGGAACCAGGAGAAGCTCAAGAAATTCATGATCCGAATTGGAGTTTTTAGTGGTTTGTACTTGGTGCCACTTGTAGCACTTCTTGGATGTTACGTTTATGAGCTGGTGAACCGGAAAATCTGGGAAACTACTTGGGTGTTTGACCACTGTGACCAGTACCATATTCCTTGCCCTTACCAGGCAAGTAACATTTTCCTTTATAAATAATACTGTGAAGTTAATTAGCAAAAACTCATATTCATATCTGCCATGCAATGAGTAAATTATTTTCACATTAAGTAATCAGTTCAAAAGCATGGAGTAATTAATTCCTTTTTAAGTAAAAAACAATGGAATATTACTTTTGCTTTGAAAATTTTAATCTAATTGGTAGCATTCAGCAATTCCAACTTGCAGCTCTAACAGAATTTATAGTTTTTTTGTGATCTTTGAACTTTGTGACAAATTGTGATGGAGGAGGGTTGTTCTTCACAATATTTGTTTCTAAAAGTATCTGCTTAATACTTTAGTGCCATGCTCAGTATCCAAGTACATAAGTTGAATTTTCATCAATTTTAGTTGAAGCTGAAATAATGACTCTCGAAAATTTAGCCTGAACTGGATTTTAAATGCTGCTTAACCACAGATTTAGAATCACTTTTTTCTTCAAAGTGTAGAAGTGTAAACCACTTGAATTACAGAATAAATTTCCCTTTTTTTTTTTCCACAACAGCTATTGTTTGCAGGCTGATTTTCAGAAATGCAAAGAATTCTTTATTACAAAACCAACCCCCAAAAAAGGCAAATAAAGAAAAAAATCTCAGCTTTAAATTGTGGAGGTGGTTGTATTTAACATTTGCCTCTTAAAATCCAACTTCCTTGGAAAGACTTTTAAATTAAATCTGCCTGTGTTTGGTGGATTAAATCTGCTGCAGTTCCAGGGAGTTTTATATGCTTACAAATATTGTTTCTTTCCATTTAAAAGCAAATATATAAGAAGACAACATCACTAAGAGAAATGCAAGTGTCTTGCACCATCTTTCACTGCATAACACTTCCCATCTATTTTTTTGCTGCAATTTTAAAATGAGGACCATAAACACAGGCATTATGGAATGATCAGGATTAATCTCTTTATGTTCCTAAACGTTATTTATTATCCTCTGGATTGAAGTCAGTGTAGGCTGAGAGTAGCACAGCTCACAGACAACTTGGTTATTTTGGCTTCCAATAATGTTTCTTAACAAGTGTATTGTGACTTCATTGGGTTTTCTTCTGAGCTCTATGTAAACCTAAATGCTTCAGATAATACAAGTTTGAAAAAAAACCAAAACTTTAATGCTTTAAAAAAATCAATAAATTTGTTTTGAGTGCTTAAATATAACAGCCTGGCTTAGTAACAGAGTATGTATTTTTGGCCTTTAATTAGCTCATTGGAAGGAAAAAATATCAGCATTAAATATTACAAAAATATCTACTCTATGGCATCTGTCCCTATAATAATCAGTTTGTAGTAATTGTGGAATAGCTTAAAGTAGTGCGCTTGGCCTTGGCTTACCTGATCTGGCTTGTAGACTTTTGTTACATTTGCCAGATGAAAACCAAATAAAAACAAACTGAAGTAGCTAATGTTACCTGGCTAGCAAAAATAGTGACTTTCATAGATGGGTCTGGCAGATAAGACAAGTGGCATAAATTAAATTTGCAGCATGAGAGCAGAAGATAATGATCTCTCACTGAGTTAAATGTCTTAGTTCCTATGATACAGCTCTGCAAATAGGTGGATTAATTTTACAATAAACAGAAAGCTACTGTGTAGTTCCCTGCAGTTCCTTGAAGATGCTGTCTAATCAGATTAAGTCCCAACTAATCCTTCGAGTACCTGAAGGGAGCCTAGAAGAAAGAGGAAGAGAGACTTTTTACAAGGGCATGTAGTGACAGGACAAGGGGGAATAGCTTTGAACTGAAAAGAGAGCAAGTTTAGATTAGATATTAGGAAGAAATCCTTTACTTTAAAGGTGGAGAGGCACTGAAACAGGTTTGCCAGAGAAGTTATGGATGCCTCACCCCTGCAAGTGTTCAAGGCTAAGCTGGATGGGGCTTTGATCAACCTAGTGTAGTGGGAGGTGTCCCTGCCTGTGGTAGCTGGGGTGGAAGGTGATGATCTTTAAGGTCCCTTCCAACCCAAACCATTCTGTGATTCTGCGATCCACTTGCTGTTTCTTTTATGTTGAAGGGCTAAATCTTTTACACTTACCTCTGGAGAACATTTTTACTAACACTATTACTCCCAAAATTACCTTTCCTTTCAATTTAAAAGAAAAAAAATTCCTTCTGGCAGATCACTTCTGTGTTTATATTCAGCTGAACCACATCTGACTTGACTGTACATGTCTGATGTTTGTCTGCAGTACAAGCCTCAACAAAGAGCAACAGTCATAAGGAGAAAGTCTCTCATTTGAGAAATTTATTTGTTTTCTTCATTTAAAAAATAAATCAACGAGTATATTTTCTTCTTTGCATTTATTAAATTTTTTTATCTTCTAGGCAAAGGCACTAGCGAGACCAGAAATATTTTTGTTTCTGATGAAATATTTGCTAACATTAATTGTTGGCATATCTCCAGTGTTCTGGGTGGGAAGTAAAAAGACCTGCTCCGAATGGGCCAATTTCTTCAACAGAAACCGCAAAAGAGAGTAAGAATTTTTTTTCCTCTGTTTTTTAAAGTGTATACTTAAATTTGGCTTTCAGACATATTTCTTGATATATAGCTCAGGTTGTCCTCAGACTATATATGCTGCTTTGGGCATCTGCAGAATTCCATTGGAATCTGGGGAAGTTTTAAATATGCAGTGACTTTTTATCAACAGTCTCAAGGAGACAGAAAATATTTTCCTCTGCTGATTTCTCTTTTGTAGAGCAGAAGGTGTGTTGCTGTATTTAACACTGGCTAATACATCTCTGATTCACAGTCAAAGGAGGAAAGATAATTTCAGCCATCAATTTAGTTCTTTTCATGTGTTGTGACCACTTCATTTGACACAGTACTTAGTATTATGTTTACTGTCATGCAATAATAATATCTTCTTTTCTCCTCTGCCAGGCTTGTCTTACTTTAAAATTAATATTCATTGAATCCTCCTTACTATCAGTTTTATTGCATTAATCTAGTGTTCCTTCTTTTTTTTTTAATTAAACAGAAGAACTCAGTTTTATTACCTAATTTGAGCAAATTTATATCTGTGGATTTAAACAGCTTGTAAATTTTGTTTCCATTTCTTGTAGTTGTCTTTTTTCAATTCTTTTTTATGGCATGGTTATTTATTTTCAGATTATCTGTTACTTATAAATGATATTGTGGTTTTAGATCATTTTGTTTCTTTGGCTTTCCCAAGGCAGTAGTCTCTAAGCTCTTTTTATTTTATATCTACATTCCTTAATTGTGAGTTTATAGCTTCCTTTCCCTCTCCCCTCTTTTTCCATTTCCTGTATAACTTTTTCTTGTGTTTCAGACGTTAATTGCTTTTAACTGCAAGTATTTAAAAATAATGAAGTCATTTTTACAATGCTTACCTTTTTTCATTTGAAGAAGGTTGACTCTATATAAAGTTGGTAATGCAGCTGCTTATGAGCTAATCCTTTTCTCTCTAGTAGATCATTAATTCACTGTAGTCATTGGACTGCACTAGACATTGCAGAAGTAAGAAATGTAGAAATCTGCTTTATTTGTTCTACAGACAATTACTTGGGAGCTGTTATGATTTTTTTCTCCTCTTTTCATATACAATTTTTTTCCTGTGTTCATTAACATCCAGGTCAGATTGCATCACTGGCTGCTGTACTACTCTTTATTATATTACAGCTAAGGTTATCCTCTTTGTTCAGTTATGTGCTTGTACTCTCTTTCAGTCCAATCAGTGAGAGTCGAAGAGTGCTGCAAGAATCATGTGAATTTTTCTTGAGGCACAATTCCAAGGTTAAACATAAAAAGAAGCACTACAAGTCAACTTCACACAGACTGAAAGTCATTTCAAAGTCAATGGGGACCAGTACAGGTGGCACAACAAATCATGGAACTTCTGCAGTAGCAATCACTAATCATGATTACTTAAGCCAAGAAACTGTGGCAGAAATTAAAACCTCTCCAGAGACATCTGAGAAAGAGACCGAGGCAGAGGGAGCATCAGCCCGAAGAGTGGAGGAAGGTGAAAACAGCGGAGATCAAATGTTACCCAGTGCTAAACTGACCGTGGATCAGGTGGAAAGGAGAAACAAAGCAGATAGCACATGTCATATGAGTACTTTGGCTGAGAGTATTAAGAGAGTAGGTGAAGGAAGGTAAGGCTCCTGAACTCAGTATTTTCTTTGTTTATACATATTACCATTATTTTTATTAGTTTTCTGTTTCTTCTCTCTGAAGAATCAGGGTATTCTCAGGATGCAACTGACCTTCAGCAGCTGTCAAGAGCACTTGCAGACAGTGACCATGTATGTTTAGCATGTGGGCTGTTTCGTATTTTTGTAAGATTCTTCTTTTCCTTTTAAGCATTTTGTGTTGGAGCTTCAGCTTGTAGGATGTTCTTGCCTTGTTGAACGGTGACACTCTAGAAACCTGTGACTGCATTGCAATCACTTTTAGAGGTGATGGGTCTGAAAAAGAGCAATGGTGACCTTAGGCTTGGAAAAGTGTACAGAGCTGTACTGCATTCTTTTGAAAAGAATACGTCTGAAAATGTACTATGGTTTCCCTATTCTTTTTGTTTCCAGTGTAATGTAAATTAAACTGTGCTTAACATTTACTCTGTTTTATTTTTCATTACTTACAGAATAACTCCCAGAAAAGATTTTAGTGAATCCCCTTCACTACAAAGGAGCTGTTGCCAAATACCTGATGTCTCACAGTCGCCTTCTGTATCACTACTCGTCTACTCAGCTTCAGACACCAGAAGGGAGTTGGATTCAGGAAACAGTTCTAATCCTTGAGAGACTGAAAATTTGTATGGACATTTGCATTGTATAGAACTGACATGAGTTCTTTGTTACACTGGAAATAATGGATATTCTGTGCCTTATTAAAAAAACACACATATCCTGCTTTGCACTTAAATATGTATGTTTTATTGTGGGGACAGCTAGCAATAATGTACTGTATTTAATCCTGTCCAGGACTAATGGAAATTGAAGTTCTGTAGGATGTGGCAATAATGTAAGAAAAATATGAGAGACAAATATTATTCCTTATATAAAGAACACTTAGTAAGGAATTGCATTAAAATAATGCTTAGAAAGCACTGTTACTTCAAGGTATAAAAATCTGTCTGCCTCTTCGGTATTTTTCAAAACTTGTTAAATTTTTCTCTTTTTTACTGTCTCTTAAACAACGGTATCACTTAAGTAAGTGATGCACAAATTTCTAAATACTCTCTAAATTATGCATCATGCTGTATCAATTATAGCACTGGTTTATGGTAGCTTGTACACTGAATATGAAAAGGAATCTGGAATTATAGTAGTTGGTTTTGTACATAAAAGCGAATTTTGTAAATAAGTGACTGCATAAGGTCAATCTTTAGAACTACTGTTTTGTATGTATTGTACAAAGTTGGGAAAGTTCCCGTGCTTCCCTTAGGGTATTGCTGAAGCCAAGGGTCCCCTGGTGATCAGCCAACATGACCCAGTTCTGAGAAAAGCAGGTTGGACCTTTATCCATAATATGCACTGGTATTTGGGGTGAGACAGGTCTGCTACAGAGATGATGCAGAGGGTGCAGCACTGTCAGAAAAATTCCTTTTGGAGCCTCTCCTGGCGTGGTGTTCCAGGACATGGTGCCAAAGGGAACAGCTCAGACTCCTGAGCTCGGTGGGCACAGTCTGACGTGCAGGCTTTGGGCGTTTGTCCTGAGCTGCAGTGACAGCTCGTCTTGTGCTGTTTCTATGTGAGTAACTTCATTTTTTTTTTTTAATGCTATAAAGAAATATCTTGCAGATAGCTGCTGCAAATAACTGTTATTAATATGCAGGCTTCTTTAACAATCTGTTTACTGAGAAGACAGCCTTAATACTTTTCCTACAAAGCCTAATTTTCTACAAAGCCTAATTTTCTATTATGCTACAGCAATATATTTTCTCTAACTCAAAAAGGCCTTAATACATATAGCCTTTCTTAGGCTAGATGGTTCTCAAGAGTAAGTACTGCTGATGTGGATAATGATTTCAGTCTCTAACATGAGTCAAGATTTTTTTAGGAGCCAATAGGATTTTTTACGTAAGATAATTTGGAGACAGATTTTGTTGTTTTCTAAACCTAAATGTCAGTGCATTTTGTAAGACTGTCCAGCATCTTGCATTTGACCACTAATAAGAATATTTCTCAATATTATGGTATTATCCAGAGAATTTACTGTGAGTTGAGGCAGCAATCATGGTGATGCATTGAACAATGAAAATTTTGTGGTACAAAGGGCTTGTAAATGCTGGGGCAGCAGGAACTACAGTTCTGATAAACCAAAGGTATTTGTTTTATTGATCATGCATTAAAAATTAAATTTCTTTGTATTACAGTATCTGCATTTTAGGATTTGTAATTTATTGCCTTCAATGGGATATGCTCTTTCTTTTAGAATTTTCCCACTGAAAGTACACAGAATTCTTGCTACTGAGTGGACAGTAAGAAAGATATGAAAAATCTCCTGTGAAAAGGTGCACTAAATACCCTTCATTTTTCTAGTTCTGTTTGTAACCAGGTAACTTTATACACATGTTCAGTAGTTTTGTTATTACTGTATTTGTTAGTAATAAAATATGCTATTGTATAGTAAGAGCTTCTGAGTCGATATTTCTTAGTAACTAGATATGGCATGTTTGTTGCTCTACCTACTTCTGTAGTATTTTTGCACCTAAAACACAAGTATTTTTAGTAGGGCTGTGTGAGTTAATAATCATTGCAATGTTTTTATTCCTCCTGTGTGAGCAACTGAGACACAACAATGCTGGGAATTGTTGACATGAACACAGACTTATGAAGGAGTGAGGAACTTGGATTAGTTCTTTCATCCTAAAGTTTACAGCATTTTTTCTTTCATGACTTCTAAAGACCTCCTTTAGATTATGTAGAATATGTATTTCCAGACTGCTCATGCTGCCACCTTCTTAAAATACTGATTTTTAATTTTTTAATGTTATTCCCCCTATTTAGGAAGTTCTGAAAAAAAATTGCTTTTTTGGTAACTGCTCTACAAAAGATAAATACAAAGTAATTTTGAGGTTATAGCAATACTACAGGCTTAAAAATAGATAAATTATCAAAGAAGTGTGAAATACAAAGTGATAATCAAAACATTGACTGGCAATGAAATGCATCAGTGGTAGATTGAGACTGTAGCACTTTGTGTGTTCCAGGGCAGCTGTACCAGAAAAAGCAGACTGAATTCCCAGGGTGATCCTTACAGCCAAAGAGGCCTGACCTCTCTGGGTGCTTTAACAGCCAAGTACCCGAGCAGTGAATGGAAAGTTAAAGTGCTGTTTGAATGCACACATCAGTGATGAGGAGAAAGAAACTAAAAGAAGAGGGACACAGAGATGAGTCAGGGCCTGGAAGAATGACAGTCTTACAGTGAGGGGCAGTGCAGAATCTCCTAAACAGCTTCGCTAACCAAAGGTATTTAATTGCTTTCCTCTTGTTATCTGAATGAAGTTAAACCATTCATGTTAAAAGGGTTTTTCTGAACCTGTGAGAATAACTTCTGCCTGGGACATCTCCATCAGCTGAAGTTGTTTAATGGAGGTTGGCAATCTTATGGAAGATATGCTGTAAATCCAGCTATTTACATTGGTGCAGCCATTTTAGTCTTCTTTGGTGCCACTGTTTGCAAGAAGCTAGAATATGGGATACTGGAAGCTTCTCCAAACCTGGAATTATGTGTGCCAAATAGTCTTTCTCTGAATGAAGATGTCATAAATCACTTCAAATTATGCATTGCACTGAGTTTTCAGGTTGCATAGAAAATCTTTTAAACGACAAGATAAATTTAGCATACCAAATAATACTTGAGTTGTGAAATAAACAGCACCTGAAATTACCAATATGGTACTTTTATGGTAAATGTTATTTATACTGTATCTTACTGTTCCATTTTGGTAAATGTGTTTAGTGAAAACCAGGGTAGACTTTACCTAGAGGGTAAATCTATGCACATGCTTGAAAAAATAAGTCTAAGTTTGAAAATATAAACAAAATCATGTTTGTAACATTTAAAAAGTGTTATTACCAGAGAGGAAAAAAATACCTACAGCATTTAAAACCCGTTTAAATCCTTCTGGTTCTTTAAAGTAAAAATCCCAACAATTTAGCAATGGAGCACTAAAAAGCTGAAGTATCACACTATTTTCTTTGACAACTGTTCAGCTGATTTACAGAGAACTGTAGTTCCTTTTTCCTTACAGGATACAGAATATATTTGGTTTAAACAGTCAAATACAGTTGAAATTCAGAAACAAAATAGAAAAAAAATTAATATGAAAAGTTGAACTTCTTTAATAAAAAGAAGTCTAGCATTCTGCATAACACTGGAAAATGCAGTAGCTGAAGAAGATGAGGAATCCTATTTTGATGTCAAGTTTGACCACCCACTTTCAATGTGCTGTTTCAGAAGGCTGCACATCAAAGGAGAGATTCTGCATCCTTGCCTTCACACTGGCCACTTGTTGGATCAGTCTTTGAAGGTGTCTGGCTGCTCTCTGCCTGCATTCACTGGTAAAGCTCACTGACAGTATTGACCAGTGGTATTTGCAGTAATTGACATGGCTGGCACCAAAGGTATTTCAGAGTCTTGTGAGTATAAATGTTATTTCCTGCACATTAGGTTTTTTTTGCACTTATTCTTTCATGCCTTTACACTTACCATAGTTGTATATTTTAATGGACTAGAGTTTAATTAAATCAACTTATACCATGCATTCATGAACTTTCTGCTTTGTATACCTAGAAGTGGAGCTCAGAAGGTATTTCTGATATACGTTTTTGAAATCCACTTCTTTTTGTTAACTGGATTTTACTTCCTATTAAAAAGCACTTGAGATTAAAAGTATAATTAAAAGATTAAAAACACGCCAGGACATTTATATCCAAGCTTTTTGTTAATGTTTATTCTCCGCATTTCAACTTTGATCACTGATATAAAATTATATAAAATAAAACTTTGAAATGTGATATAAAAGTTTGCTTTCTTTTGGATTTTACTAGTCATAAAGTAATGGCCAATGAGATCTTTAAAAAAATAGTTATCTACCTTCATTAAATGGGTCACAGCTGCTTTCTTAGCACAAACAGGAGCTGGAGAGGGGAGTAGTTGCTGCTGTTTGGAAGAAAGCACTTTTTGTGGAAAGGAAGTGCTAAACAGGCAGTTGGTACTGAGCAGAAGTGATGTGGAGGGACACTGACCTCCCTCCCAGAGAGCACACTCAGGTACAGCAGGATAGTCGTGAGAGAACATCAGCTATTTTAAGGGGAAAGGTATTTTAGGGCTTATTTTTGCCATACAAGGTGAAGAGAAACAGCAAGAAGACATTTTATTGCTATTGAGTAGATTTGTCAGAGGGGTGGGGAAGATGATTAGACATGGTCACTAAAGGGGTCTTAACAGGAAAAAGGATGCTCCATGTTGGTTGTGTATGAAGAACTAAGAAAAGAATGTGTGTCTCAGTTTATCTTCCTGATGTTCTACCTTACCACATGAAACTGGATAAATTAATAGTAAATTAGTTATTAGTTGAAGGCTTAAGCTATCTGGGAAGCATTCCCTCCAGACCCAATTCTAGTAGTATCATACCTCCTATCCAAGAGTGCAGGTAAGACTTGAATGACTGAAGATGGAGGCTTTGAGGAAGCTGAAGCCGTTGAACACTGGGTTTGAGTCACTGATGTTGCCCACTGGACACAGTCCTATCTGGGCCTAGCTTTCCACCTTCCAGATTCCTACAGGCATGGCTGTGATCTGGACTTGCAAGTAAAGAACAATGAATAATCTAGACACATGAATCTGTGAAATGTGGAGACGTGGCACTGATATGTCAGTGGGTGGATGAGATGCAAATGTGTTGGGCTAGCTGAAGTCAGGGCTCACCATGGAAATTAATTTATTTTCCTTAAAATTTTTCTTAAAATTTTAGTAGGCAAGATTATCCTGAGAAAGACACCTGAAGATGTTGATAGTTGTGATGAGGTTCTCTATGGAGAGAAAGGGACAGTCACCAAACCAGCAGGAAAACCCAAGAAAGTGCGCACCCACACATACACACAAAAAAGGGAGGATTTTGTCTTTAAAATATTTTAGATTAATATTAGTTCAACAGCATTTTTAGGGCACACATCCTGAAAGTTCCTCTACTTGACAGTGGGAATGTAATTACAGCAAAGTTACAAGGATAGAAGCAAGGAAACCACTAAGTTATGCCTCACAAAAGCATAGTTGGATAAGCACCTGCTGTAAAAATATAACTTAAAGAAGGGCTCAAAATCACATTTTTCAGCATAGGAGCCTGGTGGGTCTTTTGCTGTTCTGGCCAAACACAATTCATCTCCACATGAGCCCAGGATTCAGGTGTTTGATCCTTTCCAGTGCCATTGAGCAAGTCAATTGTTGATGCAAGTCAAATAAGATTCCTATATTAGCAAATAAAACAACTTCAATGCAAGAGCTTATCTGTTTCAGTATCCTCAGGGCTAAAGGGTGAGCACACTGAACCACTTGTGGTGAACCTCACTGTGCCTGACCCAGCAGCCCCTGCCCATGCATTGCCCTTTCAGTGACCGTGGGTCATCTGTGAGCAGATGCTGGGGGTGCTGCCCAAAAGCTCCACAGCCCTGCTTGCCTCAAGCAATGGCACTTTTTCACTGAGGTCAATGTGGGGGTGAGGAGCCAGGTCACAGGAATGCCACAGGCTTCAAGCTCCACTGCTACATCCAAGAAGCAGAGGTGCAGTGATCATGTGTGTTATCATCTGTCGTTGTTTGGCTCCGCTCGTCTGTCTCTCTTCTGAGTTTTGTGCAACTGAGCCAAGTAGTTTGTTCCTTTGACCAAATCTTGCATCCACAGGCTTATGTCCATTTTGTGTGTACCTGTTATGGTGGCTATAGACCTCTGGTTTCTGTAAGACACCTTGAAGAGCTACAGAGCCCTCCCTCAGCCCTGCTCATAGCTTGCTTATCCTGAGGAACCCCTTTCAAAGGGTTTACTGGGCACAAATAAAATACAACATTTCGAAGTTCAAGTCTATTCCTTTTATTTCAGTATTATCAGTAATTTGAGCTACTACCTTCCAAAACTGGAGGGGCAAACTTCTGGCAGTGCATTTGATGAATGGTGTAGAAAAATGCAGATTGTGCCCTTCATTTGAAGAAGCTTTCCTGTCTGAATGGAGCACTGTATTTCACATCCTAATAACCATTTATTAGCACGGGATTTAAGGAAAGTTAGCTTTTCAGTTCTGTATAAGCCTTTCTATTCACTGAGATTTCATGAGGTAGCCAAGTGATTTTTCTACCACTGACTAATTCCCAGCCACTCTAATGAGCAAATGTTCCTCCTGAGACTCAGCTGTCCCCTTGCACGTGATGATTCACTGGACACTCAGTGAATTTAATTTTAAACTGGACTGAAATAATTTTACCATTCTGCAAGTCCCTGAACAACCCAATCTAAGTGGACCTGTTTCAACCAGATGTGTTCCAGATGCGCCTGCAGACCCAAACGTTTCCATTACTGCAGCTGGGATTGTGCTGGCTGCTCTTGAGAGCAGACTTGCAGAGGTACAGACCAGGCCCCTTCAAGGTCTGAAATTTGCAACCAGCTGTCAATGGAAATGGTATGGGCTTTTCATCGTATAGTTTACACTATAGAAACATCTGGCTGTCCCGAGTTATCCTTTATCAGTGAAGCAGACAGTTGTCCCAAATAGTTTTGTTAGAGTTTATCTCTCTCTGACTGCTTGTTGATAGTGTTTAGTTTAAAATACTCAGTGCCTCCATTATTATTATAGAAACACAGCTATAAGCAAATGCAATGATAAATCAACTGATGGCTTGGACAGAAAAGAGCAGATCTGCCTGGAGCCCCAGCAGGCAATGGAAAGAACTGTTTCCATAAGTTTTCGCTGGTATCTGACCTATGTCCTGGTCTTGACTCGCCAGAGACAATGTTAAAGATTTATCTCCATAGAAAAAATTATTAGTATGAGTAGTAAAAATTGTTGATTCTCTCATGTTTTCTATTGTGTAAAAATACATTTCCTGTATTAACATTAAGAACTGACATGTGCTTATTCAGAAATAAAGAATTAACACTTATCTTCAGGATTTTTTTTCTCACATTCAAGAAAGGTTGTCCTCATGTATATGAACACAGAGATTCTCTTGTGCTGACAAGCCTCTGAAGGGTGAGCACATGCCCCAAAGATTCAAATGCTAGTATGTGTACCTGCAAAGCACTGCTGTGGCTATAATTCTTCTATCATTTTATGTAGAAGCTACTGCAAGATTTTTTAAAATTAGTGTATTTGTGCTAGTAAAGCAATAAAATAGAGGGACAGATGTTTTGGACTTTTTTTTAATATTTCTCATGCTATATGAATAATATATTTCTATTAAGAGGTGTTAGACGGGACTAAGGCCACAATGCCATTGATTTTTATGCAGTTCCAAAGGCTTTTTTAGTGGAAGAAGTTGGAATCAATTTCTTAAATCTGTAATAAATTACTCGAGAGCTCTTACTTTGGTTTTCTCCTACAGCAGTACAGACAGCTCTTTGTCTCCTTGATCAGAGAGGCAGCCTGCAAAGAGCCATTTGAAAAATTCAACAGTTTTCCCTGATCTCAGCCTTTTACACCAACTTACAACTCACCCTAAAATGTCAGTAATAAAGTGGACAGGATCTAAATTATGAACTCCACAGTTAAAAGCACCAAGGACAGATTGGCAAGGATGCTGAGTGTTGTGATGCTGAGCACTGCAGTACTAACCTCAAGTGCTCTGCTGTTACCTGGGGGTATAATAACATGGTCCCCAGACTGACACAGAGATCAGGCTGCCAACCAAAGCCATAACCTCAGACATCCCCAGAACAGGGAAATGTATTAAGCAATAAGAGTTAAAGGCAAATGAAAAGTCCAGGTCTTGGCATTACCTTACTGGGCCTCTTTTGTCTCAGGATCCTCAGCTCGAGCTTTCTGTAATATTTAGACACCTAAGTCTGGTGTTTCTGGTTCCCTGCAGTTATTTTACACTATAAAGACTAAAGACTGAATAACAATTGAATTGAATAGCAAGTATTTGCTGGTTGAATTCAAATCATGGTGTTAACAAACAGTATTCACAAACTGGAATGGTTTGGACAAGAAAGGCAGAGAGACCCAGTAACCCTATGGCCAGTGCGTTGAATTTAAATATGTTATAACTGAGGTGAATGGAAACACATGTGCATATAGGAACATCCTCCTCTCCAGATCCGTGTGTCTGGATTTTTGGCATGCTGAGAGGCTATGTGAGGGGGAAAGCAGCTCAAGCTGCAGCAGAGAGACTGCACTCCTGGCATCAGCCTCACCTATGAGCATCTGCAGTGCAAGATGCATTGACTATGCCACAGTGACCTTGTGTGAGCCTGCCCAGGCTGTGCAGGAGCAGACTGGCCACCTGGGAAATTTTAGTGACATTAAGTCATGGATGTAACTACTCGTAATATTTGCTGATATGTTTGTGAGGCCAGATATAAGTGATAAAGCCTATATCATATGGCAGGATGGATAAAATGAAGGAATCACTAGTTGATGTAATATGGATCATGGTCAGAGGATGCTCACTCCTTTCAGCTGCAAAATAGCTAAGGCAAAGTAGATCAGTAGTTCTGATTCAATTTGAATGTCTCACCAGCATTTGGCAGTGGTTGGTGCCCCCAGAAGCATTTAAATATATCAGAAACCCACAGATCATAAGCGTAACAGATGGCAAAGCTTGTTTGGGCTGAAGAAGGCTAAGGAGGATGTTGACATTTCTGTTTTCCAGATGGAAATGGCACACTGCAAGTCAAATGAATGCTAGGAACTGCACAATGCACTCACCAGGGCTCAAAGCAGATGTCCCACTGTTGTTTGCTAAGACCTTTTCTTACAGTACTCCTCAGTTTTCTTCCTCTGGCAAAGCCATTTGGAATTTCAAAGCTTCTAAATCACACTCAAATATACGGTGAGCAAACACAGGTGGGGAAACAATTGTGAATGTCCATGCAAATTCTGTTCTCTAAAATCCTGAGTGATTGCCTTAGGAAGGTGTGCAGTGCTGCTACACCATGTACTTCAGCTGCTGCACTTTGCCTGGGGAAAATTAATTCTGTAATGCAGAAGTTTGGCACCCTGTGGAGGGACACACCTTAGCAACAGCCCGTGTTGATGCTGAGGATCCCCAGCCCTTGGTAAGGATGCTTGTGTGAACACGCAGGCGACACAGGTCAAACATTACTGCCTTCACAGTACTGCCACCAGCCCAGGCCAGAGGCAGCAGGGTTTGCTGACAGCACCACACAATTGCTCAATGAAGCCTTGCCTGTGTGTGTTTGCGGATGCTGACTGAGGCTGTCACCAAAGCAATTGTTACAATTAAGGATTTACATCATTCCATAAATTTTCCCAGCTGGTTTAGGGAACCATTATTATTTACCAGCTGTTTTCTTGAAGTTAGCAGGGTGTAACGCTGCCCTTCTTCACAAGGTAGGAGCCCTCACCCCAGCAATGTGGCTGACGCCAGTTCCAGTTCTCAGGACAGCATATGACAGGGTTGGTGACAGCAGTGTCACCAACCTGTGGTGTAGATCTCACTTCACTGTTATTCCACCAGCACAGACATGGAAAGGGGAGAGAGGCAGAAGTGGCTTAAAGTGCAGAGCCATGTGAAGGGGTTCAGTCTACACAAAAACGTGGTTCCATGCAGCCTATTTGAATGACTCGACTACTTGTAGCATTCTTTCCTGCAGGAGAAATGTGTGGTTTTGTTAAATACTTCAGAAAAAAAATCTGTTGAAGTTTATCTCCCTCTTCTGGAAACTCTACCTCTTATAAATTCCACAAAGTCGGCAGTATGCAGAAGCTACCTCTCAAACATTTGTTATTTCTATTTTGAATTCTTGAGGACATATGACATTCTTTATTTTACAGTGCTTTCATTTCTAGAATGATGAAAAGCAAATAATGATTTTTAATGAAAGCAATATGAGATGGTTTACACTGGGTAGCCAAGAACTTTCCTTCTGTTACTAAATTGAGAATGTTCAGTCTGGCAATACCAGGTTTTTCGAAAAAGTCACAAATCCCCTACTGTTCAGAAGGATTTTGTGCCCTTACCTTGACTGCTGTTAAAATGAAATCTGACGATGCCCAGCTGATACTTTATCACATTTTCCCCTCACGGTTCATCAGGACCCCGCTGTGGCATAGGCGGTTTCTTGCAGAGACAGCTCCTCCATCGGAAAGGAGTCACCGACTGCCGAGCAAACACCTGAAGGCGTGGAAGGGAACTGCCTGGGGCTCTGGGAGAGCCGGGAGAGGCTCCGGGAGAGCCGGGAGAGGCCCCGCAGCGCTGGCGCCGACGGGCTCGGAGGAGCCGGGGGGTCCGGGAGAGCCGCGGACAGCTCGGAGAGACCGGGGGCACCGGGAGAGCCGGGGGGAGCTCGGCGAGACCGGGGGCACCGGGAGAGTCGGGGGAAGCTCGGCGAGACCGGGGGCACCGGGGGAAGCTCGGAGAGACCTGGGGCACCGGGAGAGCCGGGGGAAGCTCGGCGGGACCGAGGGCACCGGGAGAGCCGGGGAAAGCTCGGTGGGACCGGGGGCTCCGGGAGAGCCGGGGAAAGCTCGGCGGGGCCGGCCCGAGGGGGCGGGAGCCCCCGGTCAGTGCCAATGGCTGCGGGGGGGCGGCTCTGCTGGGCCGTCTCGCTCGGTTACAGGATGGAAATTCCCGGCCTCCCCGGGGAGGGAGCTCGGGCTGCGCGCTCTGAAAGGCTCATTTATCCCCGCGCTGCCGCCGGCCCCGGCTCTGCATCCCGCCCGCACGATGATGCCCCGCGGCCCGGCCGCCGCCGCCGCCCCGCTGCTGCTGCTGCTGGCGCTGCTGCTGGCGGCGGCCCCGCCGCACGGCGGCTCCGACAGCCCCAAGGGGAAGCAGAAGGAGAAGGCGCTCCGCCAGCGGGAGGTGGTGGACGTGGTGAGAGCGGCGGGGCCGGGAGCGGGAGCGGGAGCGGGAGCGGGAGCGGGAGCGGGAGCGGGCGGGGGGTGGCTGGAGGAGCCACGCAGCCGCTTTGTTATTGCAAAGGTATGAAAAGAGCGATAGATCGGGGGCTTCGGAAAAACCTCGCGGCCGATCCAGGCAGGGCAGCGCCGGTCCCGCGCTCTTGGTTCATTCAGTTAATTATTGTGCTGGATCAGGAAAACGGGTAGAAGGCGCTGGATGGGCTTTGGCACATACCTGCAGGGTTTCGGCGGCCCGGTGCGTGTTTTAGTGCTTTCCCCAAAGGGCCAGGGTCGGGGATGGCGGCTGGGGCCGGCGGAGCCCGGTGCCGGGGGACGTCGCCCTGGGATGGTTCCTGCGCTCTGCGCCCTGCAGGGACAACGCCGAATCTTACAGCCCTTCCAACAAAAGTAGTACGTGCTTTTTAGGTCCTTCCAACATAAGCAGCTAACTGCTGTTTAGCTCCTAAAATGCTAGTGGATAAATAGCAAAAAAACTATCTGCATGCTTGCCCAACACACTTTTCCTTGGAGTCGCATGAACGCATTATTTCCTTTGGCGGCAGGGACTGCACACCACTGTTTGCAATTCCATTGCTACTAGAAAACTGAACGCGTTGGGACTATCCCATCTCAGGGATAGATGACAGGAGGGAAATTTTCCAGTCCTTGGAATGTAGAAAGCAGATGTGAAGGTATTTCTGTGAGCTGCTGGACTGCCATTCACCTCCTATAGAAAATCAGTGGTATGACCATTTGTTCCATGATCTCCAGAGAGATCCCCTAAAGTGATGTGCTGGAAGCACCACTGCTAGCAAAGCTTCTTCCCTTTCACACCACTTCACTGCCTCTTCACTTTTATTGTGGAAATTGAATTGCATTGAGAATAAGGAGTCTGTACACATGGATGAGCTAACATTTTCTGAGCAGTATTTCAGGGTCTCTCATTTCTTTGAACTGGCTCGCTGCCTTTTGGGTGCAACAGAGTGAGCAGAAAAGAGCTGGTAAATCAATGGCTGTTGACTCATGCACAGCCCAGCTGTACAGACTGCTTCAGCAGAAGCCCTGCCAGGGCAGAATGGAGGCAGGACCAAGGGGGGATCCTGCCTTCAGTGGATGTATACAATATGTTTTGTGCATTTCCAGCTTAAGAAAGCATGAAAAAGACTTGACTTGGAAAGATAGACAATTTTAGTTGGAGTGGAGCCCAAAGCCCAGGTGATTCTTGTGCTCCCATTTATTTCTGGGATATGCCATGGCTGAAGTGCTCTACCTGTCTAGCTGTGGGTGGCAGCTCCTCTGTGAAGGCAGGCCAGCCCCTCTTGGTGTCTCTGGGGACGGGGGCAATAGGCCAGAGCTTTGTCCTGCCTCCAGCTCTTGCCTATTTCCACATCCAGTATTTCTGCGGTGAGTAACCACTTGCAAAAGCCAGAGCCAGTCAGTGTTACAAATAGAGTCCAGTAGGAAAACAGCAAAACCAGATAACTGTTGCTGTGTGAAATAGAAATGTCCTTGCATTGTTCTCACAGGCTGGTGTGTGCTTTGCCAACCAGCATTCTCTTCAGCTAACTTTTCTAAAGCATGGTTTTCTTCATGAAAATATTCCAATATTTCCATTGCCTTTAGCCAGCAGGGTTTTCTTTGGTGAAGGTGCTAAGGGAAAGCTAGCAACCATCAGTCAAACCCGCATCTGACTTCTTACTAGACCTCTCCATACAGTCACTGATTTTACTTTTGGTGTGGCTCCAGCTAAGCCTGTGACGGCTCTGCTGGTTTTTGTACCAGCGCTTGTGAAAAGGCACAGCCTCAGAGAAGAAAATTCACCAGTCTGACAAAGGAAAGAGGGCAGGGGCTGTAGTTTACAACTCTTGCAGTGCAGGCAGAGGCATGGCTGGCATGAGGGGGAATAGCTGCAGCACTGTTTCTTTTTGAAACAGGTGGGCATTAGGTGGTTTAAACTAGGTGAAGACAAATAAATATGAGAAAGTGGAAGGGCAGAACACAGCAATCTGTGAGGATTTGGGATGAAGACTGGAGGAAGCAGCCAGTCACCAGATGGGAAAGAGCACATGAAGTAAAAGCCATGGCCAGCCTCTGCAGGTTCCTGCTCAGCATTTCCGTGCTGGCTGACACCAGTGCTCCTCCTGCATCCCAGCACTCAGGCTGCTGGGGGAAGGAGATCTGGGCTTCACAAACCTACTCTCCAAGATGGGCAATCCCAAGTCTCATAAAGCGTGAAGGTGATGTGTGTTAACATGGAGTTTGGGAGAGCAACATTTGACCTTTCCTGTGATGTGATGTGATGTTAGTGTGCTCTCCTCCCATATGTGCCTTCCCACTGTTACAAACAAGCTTCCTGAGTTCAGCTTTATTCCAGGGTGCAGCTTCCCATATACATATGACCATCCTTTTGAATACGTACTGGAGTCTGAATTGTAGGGCTTGATTATCATGATGTGGTTGTGTACCAGAGAAGTGACAGAAGAAAAGTGGCGCTAACTTTGCTCTCTGTGAAAATGGAAAATTTTCTTTAAAAAAAAAAAAGAAAAGGAAAAATAATACTGAAAATGTATTAGCATAGATAGTTACACAAGTAATGGTGGGTTAGGAGAAAGTAACGATTAACATGTGACTTCGTTTTTTGTTTCTGTATTGAAATGTTTTGACTTTTCTGAGGTTTTCCAACAGGTTTTAATTCTTGGACTAGGTAGATTTTTAATTCTAGGATTTATGTATCTTTTATTTTAAAAAGGCATCTTATTTTTCAGCAAATTCTGCTGGCACTGCTTATCTTTGAAAATTTATTCTTCCTTTTTTTTTTCTTCTCTGGAACCATTTTCTCAGAGATGCAGAAATAGCCCACTGTGGCACAGCAGGGGGTTTGTGTTTTGTTGTTACTCATTTGTGTTTGACTTGGTTAGCCTCAGAGTCAAGGGATGGAAGCAGCAAGACCTGTTCTGTCTTCCAGTATAATGGCATGTGCTTACAAGGCCCCAGTGGTGTTCCTGGACGGGATGGAAACCCAGGAGCCAATGGGATCCCTGGGACACCTGGGATCCCGGGCCGGGATGGGCTGAAAGGGGAGAAGGGCGAGTGCATGCGTGAGAGTATCGAGGAGTCCTGGACACCCAACTTCAAGCAGTGTTCGTGGAGCGCGCTCAATTACGGCATCGACCTTGGGAAGATCGCGGTGAGTTGGCTCTGCCTGGAGGGGCTGCACCAACCACAGCAGGCTCTGGGTCAGCCTCTGTGAGCTGGGCAGCACCAACCTCACACATCTCCTTCTGAGGCCTTTTCCTGCATGCGAGGGTGAACTTCTCAAAGGCTTAGCTACCTCGGATTCCTCTCAGCTGAGTTTCATCTATGCACCTGTTTCATTTCAGGAATAGGGTTTCAGAAGAATTTTGTAGCTAGCGTAAGACTACACTTAGTAGACCAGATCTGTAACTGTAAGGCTGAAAGTCACAGTACCAAAAAAGTACCTCTAGCTTGCCCAAAACAAGGCAAGATTTTTACCATTCCAATCCTAAAAAGGGACAAACACCTTTAATCTGTGAATTGTACCCGTCTTTATAAGTTGCTTTGAAGTGGTTGTTCCCTGAAACTCAGTTGCAGGATGCTGCTGCAAAGGATCAGTATTGCTCAGGAGCGGAAATGCCAGTGTCACCCAGACTGATACAAACAGTGTCAGTGCTGCTCCACTGCAGCCCTGGGTGTCAAACTTTCAGAAAAAAATCCCTGCTCAATCTCAGCTATGAAACAAAGCCCAGAGTGATTATAGCAGTTTAACTGCTATGCTGTAGCTAGAGGGAGAATCAGCTTTTCCAGTAGACTTTCCTCACTGCCATGTACTGGCAGAACCGTCCCTAGCCTTGTTTTCCCCCTCTATGATATCCAGCATTTTGAAGACAGGTTAACAATCACTTAAAAACCTGAAAATATTAATTTTTCAGTTGTGGAGCTTTTATTTGGTATAAACTGCTTAGAAGTCTTGTGATAATTGTTAAGTCCAGGATTTCTGTTAGCAGAGACAGAAACTGTGCTGTCTTGTCATGCAAGGACTTGGGGATTGGACTAGATGATCTTCAGAAGTTCCTTCCAATCCTTATGATTGTGTGGTTTAAGTGCAGCTTTCGGAGAGCTTATTTCCCTTCACATAAATCCCAGAAGGTAACCAAGCTACCAACTTAACGGCAGATGTTATCTAAATAAAGTTAAGAATTTCCATAATCCTTTTCTCCTTTACCATCTATGAGGTGCTGTTCTGATTTGTATCTTTGCACCACAAGGCTCTAATTATTATTATTTCCAGGCTCTAATTGTTATTATTTTTTTCCCAGAGGGAACTAAAGAGAGTAGCCAAAAAACTTTGACATATATTGCTAATCTGTCCTAAATGTAAATATATGGAAAACAAACAGGCTGAAGCAGAGGTTTGTAGCAAAGCCCTTTTGTGTCCTGTCAGGAGTGCACGTTCACCAAGATGCGCTCGAACAGCGCTCTCCGCGTGCTCTTCAGCGGCTCCCTTCGGCTCAAGTGCAGGAACGCCTGCTGCCAGCGCTGGTACTTCACCTTCAACGGGGCAGAGTGTGCTGGGCCACTGCCTATTGAAGCCATCATATACTTAGATCAAGGGAGCCCAGAGCTGAATTCTACTATTAACATACACAGAACTTCTTCAGGTATGTATGCCGGCAGAGCAGAGGTGGAGTAGAAGGCAGCAGCAGTTACCAAAGGCAGAGAGTGCCATCTGCCCCACAAGGTCAGAGGGCTGAAACGAGGCAGAAGAGTGGCCAGATAACATTTGTTCCTCTTACTCTCCTGCCTCAGAGCTGACCATTGATAGTAACAGTATTATAATTTAGTGGTACTTTCTTGCTGTAGTGTTCTTCATGGTACTTATATCCTGAGATTTAGAAATGGAAGAGATTTCTGTCCACACAGGTCTACTGATGTGCCCCACAACATGATACAGAGACATTCTGTGCTGTATTAGCCTATGGAGAAAAAGCCTTACTGCCAAGTAGACAGTGTCATGCTGGCTTAAAATTTGCATGTTATCTGTATGAAAAATGAGACATACCTCCTGCAATTTCTACTCTGATTTCAGGTGGGGCATGAAAGTACCTCCAAAGTGAAACATCTGAGAGAGATTATTAATTTGTTGAGCAGAGGCAAATTAGTGAGTTCATTCAACATAAAAGGATGTGACACTAAGAAAAGGGAATGTAAACTCTGTGCCCTTTCCCCATTTTCCTCCCTGTACTGCATGACTGCATGAAATCATGTCTAGAGCTATTATAGGATTTTTTCAGCATAGGGGCAGAGCTGACTTGTCTTCATTACCCCACCTCCAACTAGTGGGGCTAGTGAGGCAGCAGGAGTGGAACTTTATACAGAAGCAGTGACTTAGGAGTGGAAAAGCTTACAGGGTGGCAATCACCTTTACCGGGCTTAGCTGTAAACCAGGCATGGCTGTGCCCCCAACCCCTCCCATCACTGCTAGAAAGATGTCTGGAGGGGTATGAAGCCATATTCCAGCTCCCAGTGTATAAATTTGGGTATTTAAAGCAGCAGGTATACCTCCCATGTGGCCATCCTGAGGATTGTGACGTGCTTCAGGTACTGCAGTGAGTGTCAAACAGCAGCAGGGACAGAGGCACTGCATGGCTGTAACTGATATTGCCACATCTCTACATAAAAGTTTTTATTTCTGGAATTGTTTTAAAATTCTAAAAACTGTTCACATTTAACTAACTAGCACAAAGCTTGCAGCAAACTGCTGTTCTGTAGTACTTGTGTCCACCTTCAGTTGTGAAACACAAAGGGATTGTGTCTGCTGAGGTACCTGATTTTTGTCTTTAACCAGTGGAAGGTCTGTGTGAAGGGATCAACGCTGGCTTGGTGGATATTGCCATCTGGGTTGGGACATGCTCAGATTATCCACGGGGAGATGCTTCTACTGGATGGAATTCAGTCTCTCGAATCATCATTGAAGAACTGCCAAAATAACTTCCCTCCCTTTTTATAATACCTTTTTTTTAAAAAAAAAAAATTGTACTACTTTTTTCAGAATTTATTTCAATAGAGTTGGATGCAAGTACTGGACTGAAAGGCACCAAAGCCTTGCATCTGTAGCCTTTGTCTTGTTTTGTACAAGGCAGAGGCTTTTTATAATAATCATTTTATAATATAAATATCAAAAACAAGTTCACTAATGTTTTACATTTCTTTTTTGATGTAATACCACCACTGTTTTTAGAATTAACCATAACATTTTGTATCAAATAAATAAGACTTTTACAAAACAAAATCCAGAGTACTTTATTGAACATTGTGTTTCAGGTATTTTACATGGTGTTATGATACACGATTTTCTTAGAAGGCTTTATAGATAAATTTCTAAGAAAGAAAAATCAGCTGACTGCTGAATAGGATGCTCTGCTGTTACAGTCTTGTCTCTCAACAAACTCCTGGTGACTTAACTGTGACCTAGACAATGTGGTCAAATACCTCATTATGAGAGCAAAACCAGACTATCTGAGCTCTCCTTCCCTCTCTAGCTTCTTGATCGACTGGATTTCAGTATACCATCTGAAGACCATCTGTGACTGGTCTTCACTACTAAGATGCAAACACTAAATAATTTTACAGTAACAACACTTCATTTCATTCCTCCAATAAAATAATTCTCCTGGATTTAGCCTTTCAGATACATAGAATCACTTTGGTGTTAGTTAAAAGCTAGATATATTAAACAGTTCAGAAGATACAGAAATAAGGCAGGTTGAAATGCCTAGGCTTTCAAAAAGTGAACTGGTAAAGAGAAACAACGATGTTACAGCTGTTTGACAAGTGACAACACCGATCATGCCAAGAGACCATAAGCTTGTGTTTTAAGTATTTTCTTCCAAATATTGTAAGTGACATACTCAAGTATTTTCAAAAATTGCACACATTCTAAAGAAAAACAATAGCCATGTTTGTATTACAAAATCAATTTTACATTAATGAAATAAAAATCCCACGAAAAGCATGTACAACATGCAAAAATCTCCACTCTTCCCAGAAATTAAAAGGAAAAAAAACATTAAATCTGAGATAAGGAATTTATTTCAGCTATTTAGGATTAAATCTCATCTTCTTTTCCGAACAGGCTGCAAGATTTCCCCCAGGCATCTCTCGGATGGGTAGCTCTTGCCTGTAGCTGTTGTTGCAGATACCAGGGGAGGACACCTGCAGTGAGGGGAGCACTTGGGCTTGCCCAACTGCAAGATGGTGTGTGAGATTTGCTGCAAGCCAGCAAGTTACACAGCTGGTATTTTGCCTCTGAAGAACTGTAATGTTTTCACTGGCTTGGACGATGGTTTTAAGGTATCTGAACACAAACAAGTCACTATGAGCTGAGCTGCAGTGCGAAGTACAGAACGTCAGTTAAGACACAGTGAGTGATTGTGCCCGTGCTCCCAGCCTGTCTCTGCACTTATCCTGAGGCACAAGAAAGCTGTTCTGGGCCCAGAGCACACTAATCCAGGGTAGCACACGCACAGCTTTCTCTCTTTTATGATATTTTCCTATGTCTTCACAATATGTTTTGGACCCTGGGTGGTAGAGTTAACTCAGTGTTCCATTAAATTCATTCTGTGTACCAGAAAACACAAAAACTCCAGTAAGGACCCTCCAAAGGCAGAAGCTGCTGTTGTGGATCTACATAATTTACACAGTAAACTTCCAGTAAATTTACCTTCAGCTAAATACACACAGAACCTTCCATAATGAAAACCAAAACCAGCCATACTGGCCCCAGACGAGATAATATGATGAGATTAAAAACTCTTATCAGTAGAGGGGCTGGGATTGTGGAAGAGAAAGTGTAAATTATTAATAAACTTAGTAATACACAAAATGTGGTATGTGGCAACAGTAGCTACAAAAACAGGCAAGTGGATCACTGAACAAAGTTTCAAAATACTGAGCAGTTTCTGTAGCCTTCCAGATTTTAACTTAAAATTTAAACCAAGTTCCTAATCTGTTAATTTTTTTATTAAAATTGTTCTTTCTGCTTTAGGTTAGTCTGGTAAACAGGAAACTTCTCTAAGTAATTATTCTGCTCCCTATGTAACTGATGATTTCCCCCTAACTGTTGGATAGCCTTTGCTAACTTATTTCCTAGTTAAATGATACTTACTAGATACTTAATATCTTCTTACCAACAACAGCAGGCAGATGTTACGGTCAGAAATGCCTTTTCTTAAAGAAATAAAAAATCTCAAACCACCAAACCCAGAACTCTAAAATGTACATATCCTTGATGGCAATTACTGGTGTGGAAAAAACCGTAATTACTATACAAATTTACTGAAATGTACCATAATTTAATTTAACAGGAAGTTAGTAATCAATATATTAACAATCTTTTCCTTACACCAAATCAGAAGATATCAATGGATTGTTCTGGTATTTTTAAGAAAATCCTGTGCACAGGATTTTTTTTCCTAGAGAATATTATTGAAAGTAAGTGTGGTCCTATTTGTTACTTACACTGGTTTGATCACTGTGGGATTACTAGAAAAAAATCCTCATCTTTAAAATGTAAGCCCACTTTCAAATATGCATTTACTTAAATATTTGGTCAGCTGTATCATTAACGGAGAAAGACTCTGGCATGAAGAGAGATAGAGAAACAAAGAGAGAGAAAATTATTTAAGTGGCCAGCAATGCATGAACTCTTAGCACATTGGTCTGCTGCTAAAACCAAGTTAAAAACCACAGTGCAAGTCTGTCCTGGTATGAGACGAGAGCTGAGTTTCATCAGACTTGCAATTATTCAAACCCAAGAATGGACAGCTGTTTTAAAAAAACAATTTCAGTTTCAAAACTGCACCCCACTGAGGCAGCATTTTTGTGTTGGAAGAGCAACTGAGTCTGGAGCATTCCATATCCTAAAATCTGACATATAACACTGAGGCAGATTCAGATGACATTCCTTGTTTTAATGAGACTCAGAGATTTAAGAAAGTTTTGACAGGCCCTAGCGTTGCTCTCATATGAAGTTTTCCAGTTGTGCAGGAGCAGAATCTCACCAACTGTTATCTTGAGACTTGTTGAAACTGCTTAGTGGGTTATTCCAGGCAGGCCACGATTAATGGAATTGCTGTGCAGCTGCCTTCACCCAGTCACTGCACTATTATTTCACAGTTGCAGACATCTGCTTCAAGCAGACACAGCTGATTCAGAGAGGAAGGCAGCAAGGCAGGAACATTGAACAGGAGAGATGCTGGCAGGGTTTTCTGTCTCTACATTCTTTCCTCAAAATACCAGATCAATTCACAGTGTCAAAGAAGACTGCTGAACTAAATTTCTCCCAGATCATAAATATAAAAAATAAAGGATAGATTCCTTCCTAGGAACACAAGTTCATACCTTTAATTATTTTCTTTTCTAAAACCAAGTAAAAAGCCAGACACATTTTCATAAACTACAAAGGTAATACAGCAGGCAGGAGTCACTCTGATCACATTAGGTATAATGCCTTTGTAAAATCCATGAACACCTTCTTTCCTTTAAAGAAAAAAAAATTGGTTTTAATTAATGTCTTTTAATAGAAAAAAATCAGACATAGAACAAAGCCTGGTATTTTATTTCTCACAGTCCCATCAAGGGATGTACTTCAGGTTAGAAATAATAATCTCAGACAGTGTTTAAAGTGCATCAAGTATTAACCCATCATTTTTACATAGAGTAGCTTAATATAGATCAGTTATTTAGCCTAGGCTTTGAGTGTTTTTTGTGGGTATTGTCTAAGTAGAAGGCAATTTACCATCTTTCTTCATGCTACAAGAACTGGCTAAACAACTAAGAAAAGTCAGCATTCAATTTTTGAGATTTTAAGCACCCCCTCCAGAATTTTGATTCTATTGGCCAATAAATGAAAATCTAATTTGACCCAATTTGAATCTGTGTGTCATGCTAGGGCTGTTGAAAAGTTTCAGAGATGTTAAATGTCAGCTCTTTAGGTGCAGCACTCACAGGCCAAGGACACCTGGAAGGATGAGTAAACAGAGATCCTGAGAAATGCCTGGGTGTGGTTTAGACTATCCTCCCTAAGTCACATTTGTTTCATCAGGAGCACAGTAGTGGCTCAGAACAGCTGCACTACACTTCACCAGAACTAATAAGCGTTCCTGTAGCCTGCAGCACTGCAGGGCACAGCACTGACACATCAGAGCTATTTTTGCTCTGAATTGCCTCTAGTCAAAATGGCTGTACAGCCTCTGAACCAGGGGTGCTCCTGGAACAAGGCAGCCTTGGTCACTTAGTCAGCAGGCACCTCTTCATAGCCCAGGACTCCATTCTCCTCTCTCCAGCAATATGCTGCAACCCAGAAGCACTGCCCAAAGCAATGGATGCACATGCAGAGGTGGCCACCCTTAGTAACTACATAGGTCTGTGGGAAAACTCCCCCCTGCACTCTGGAGCTCAGGGAAGGTTTGTGAGAAGATATGAACAGGTGTGAGGTCACAGGTCTCCAAAGGTCCTACAGGAAGCTGGGACTAGACTACAAATGCAGTCAGGCCCCAGGGTAACCCAGGGACATCAGTATAATCAGCTCTGCCTAGCTCACTTCACCTTGCCAGGAATTTAGATTAGCCACAACTCCCAGCAGCACAACGCTCCTGTCCTATGTGATAAGCTAAAGCAGTTCAAGTGAGACTTCATTTAGTCCCAAACTGGCCATGACAATGTTATTTTTCAGCCTGTGAAATTCGCTGGAGAAGAGAGAAGGCAGACAGAATAAACAACAGACACCTGCAGGGGGGCACTGACTCTCTCCTATCTCCTCCTCTCTCCTTAGCTTACAGCTGTTGGTGGCATCTTGCACAATATGACTTTGTACGTCTAACACTTTGTTTGCTCTGAACTGTACTGGTTCTGCAACTCAGCACAGAAGCCAGTAAAGGTAGCTCTGATCCTGCAAAACTCAGTTTCCAACATGTACGCTTTTAATTTTGCACACCTACCTCCATGTCCTGCGGATCACATCAAACACCCCAGAATATGTGTTATGCTGGTCTTGAAGACGAGCTCGCACAACTTGATAGGGATATGTTGCTGCCACAGCAAATATTTTGGATACAGCTGCCATCATTATGTATTCCACAGTGTTCTAAAAGCAACAAAAATTGTCAGGCTTGCCTTAGGCATGGTTTAAATTAGCCAGTTCCCAAAATCTTATTTGATTTTTAAATGTACAACCAAACAATGCTCTAGATTTTTCCCCCTTATTATACAACACATTAAAAGAAATGTCAGTGTTTACTACATGCAGTGCTACAAGTAATTGACTGTAAAACATGTGTTGTGCCTTCTCATTCCCATCAAGAGAAACACTTCTTCCTAAAGTAGCTACCTTTGCCCAACTTGCACCCCAACAGTTTTCCAGGGTGAAATACCACCCCCTCCGGTTCCACAAAGAAAAAACCCTCATTCCTTCCTCTAAAATTCTCAAAACGCCAAAATAAGAAGCTGGTTTTTAAGAACACTGAGAAACAGCTGCTTGTTCCTAAAAAGTGAGAGTATTATTTTCTTCTAAATAATTCTGCATTTCAATTAATGTAACAATACTTTGTACATTTGGCCGCTGTATAACCCGACAAACGGAATCAACTTCTATTTATTTACATGCCCCAACATAATTTTATTCTCAAGCATCATACCAATTTTGTATCTGATACTCTGTTTCTATACTTGTTGTATCTCTCTTTCAAATCCTCATAGGCCATGAACTGAAGTGCTCCATGAGATGTTCCAAACAGACCAGGTACAAATCCCTAAAAAAGGATAAAACAAGGTTAAAAGGCAATGCACAAAACCTAAACAACTTGACAGAGCACAGCTCACACACTTACGTGTGTCCTCCCTTAACATGCAGACTGTGCCTGCCCAGCTGTTGCAGTCTGACTCAGGTATTCTTAAAGGCAGGCATCACACAAACACTTAATAAATGCAACTTTTCTGACATACAGCCTAAAGTCACCTACTGAGTCACTGAGATAAAACAAGTGGCCCAGGGACTCTACCTCACAGAGTACAAACTGGTAACAGAGATTAGGATTGCAAGACCACAAATCAAGCCGTGGTCTTGCAAATGTGCTGCTCAGTGCCTGCCCCTTTGCAGAGACTGGCACTGAGGGGTCTGGCTCCCACCTGAGACTGGTAAAGCAGTGACAGATGCTGGCAACTCAGAGAAGGGCCATCAGGAGCAGAGGTACAAAAAGTTATTGTGATTGAGCCCAGGAAATAGGTATGTATGTGTTTGCATGTGTCTCTA
This sequence comes from Rhabdornis inornatus, assembly GCA_013397075.1. Classification (NCBI taxonomy): domain Eukaryota; kingdom Metazoa; phylum Chordata; class Aves; order Passeriformes; family Rhabdornithidae; genus Rhabdornis; species Rhabdornis inornatus. Next base: position 146,466 of record VWZS01000327.1, on the reverse strand, counting down.
CATAAATGTGTGCCTATGAGATAGATATATATATTTCTATACTAAAAATGTTTGTGTCTAGATAGAATCATTTTGGTTGGAAAACACCTTTAAGATTATCAAGTCCAACCATAAACCCGACCCTGCCATGTCCACCACCACCCCATGTCCCTGTGGGAGAACAGAGTGAGCTGCTCCAGTACTGTCTTTCTTACACACACAAACACATGAAAATATACATCAACCTTTAGCTTCAAAAAAGTTGAAATGAAGGGGGAAAACAGATACTTTCTGAACTATCTCCACAAGAATGAGAAGGCAGGAGTTCCCCCAGGAGCAGGACTAGCTTAATTAAAATGAGCTGCCAGCTGCATGGGTTCTGAAAAACACTAATTCTCTTTTTGAAGAGTTGGTCACTTACATTGAAAAACACAAATAAATGGGGGATTAATCACCTTGGCCAGAAAGGGACTCAAAAGCTTCCTGCAAATTGCTGGGGGACAATCACTAATCAAAATGTAGTTAAAAGTACTAAAAGAAAAAAGTTTAAAAAAAAAAAAAGAGGAACAGTTTTATTTCCTATCATCCATTCAGGCAAGAAAAAAGAATTTTAAAATGTGCCCAGATGCCAAACTCTGTGTTAGACTAACAGGAAAGCTCGAAATGTTGAATAAAGACTTATCAATATATGATTAAAAGCCTGGAGAACACGAAAAAGAAAAAGGATCCTAGAAGGAGTCCACTGAATTAGTGTTAACAAGATGAAATAATAGAACTCCCAAATTGCAGAAAGCCCCCCAACAACTAGAACTATAGCAGGCATAAAAATTGCATGGATAATACACAAAATACCACTTCAAGGATCAGCTTTCCAAATTTTCCAAATGCTACATACAGATTTCTGTTTTTTCAGTCATTCAGGGAATGATTTTTTAGAATTTCTTTATAATATGAGGATAAATTTCTTCTCACAGTAGGAAATAATGGTCATGAACTCACCAGCAGTGACCACAAACTGATGAAATGCAGTAAGAGCTAGTGAAAGTCCCAGAAAAAAAGCTTCCCCAAATGAGAACAAGTGGAATTAAACCACATATCTGTATTTTGTCAGCTGTAAGCACAAAGTGAAGTTTGAAGCCAAAGGGCCCCAACAGAGGGAAAAGGACAACTTTGGTTTTCAGAAATCCTGGATCAGAGAAGAAAATAAAAGTAATATAAAAACAGGAGCAGGAAAAAACTTATTCAAAATGTCAAAGAAAAAATTATCTGGGTCAGCAAAAGAAGGAACAATACGAAACTCATGGACAGAGATAGCAGGGAAAATCTTCACAAGCATTTCCCAGTGATTAGACAATAAAACAAATAAAAGACAGTGGAAGTAATTGTTCTCCACTTGGAAAGAATTAGAACGATGAATTAATATCATAGAAGAATGAAGTAATATTTTCCCTACCAACAAAAGAAGAATGTTGAACAACCTTTAAGAGGGCTAAACTCTTAAACTTAAGCCAGAAGATTTGGATAACTTGCACCCAAGAGTCCTACAGCATCTACTGGTTGTACTTCATAAACAAATACCAGCATGCTTTAAGTCTTGAGCTGATGAGAAAAGCTTCCAAAGACTGAGGGACTTTTAATGTCGAGCCAATATTAAAGAATGCAAGAAGGGAGTGAGACAACTGACAGCCAATGTGCCTCCATAAAATAGGAGCTGACCCAGGTTTCTACAGATCATAGAAAACAATGTATTCTTATGGAAAATGTTTCAAAGCAAAACTGATTTCTTCACAGCACTGAAATATCTTGGCCGAGAAAGTTTTTGAAACATATCGCATTTTTTTATTCTTAGAATAGTTTACAAAATTTTCTCTTGCCACAAAATTTGATAGAATTAAACATTTATTTTGATCCATAATACGACTGTAAAGATAAATTTTATAATAACTTCATGTATTTTTTGTTATTTTTTACTTTAATATTTGAAATACATCTTTACAAGATTTTTGTCATAAAGGCATGACAAGATGAATGGTTTCTCAAAGAAGTCCTGCTTGAATTCTCTTTTAAAGGATTAGAACAATAGACAGAATTAAACATATAATTAGAAATTTAAATGGCATATCATTCTGAGCAGCAGGGAGTGGGAATAAAGACATATTTTAAAGTTGGCTTAAAGCATTTTAAGTGCTTAAAATCCGTGACAAGAAAAAAATGTCCTGTTGGTTAGTGTTTCAAAGGTTACCCATCACAATAAAAAGAAACACAGGCGAATGTACACACTGGAAAACCTGTGCCTCCTAGTAAAGAAGGTAACAAGGTTCATTTGGTGATGCGGTACTCTCATCACTGCCTGAAGGGTTGGACAGCACTCAAGCCAGAACAGCCTCTGCTATATGTTTCAAAAGAATGCAGCAAATACCCCTCGTAATTTCTCCAGCGTTGCCTTCATTTGGGCTCTCAGTGTGTCAGAGACCTGTAGTATCTGAGTGCCCTGCTCTGACAACTTGTGCAGACAAGACACTGAAGTTGCCATGAGCATCTTGATTCCTTCATGGTGAAAAATGTTACCATCTTTCATGTGAAAGCCACTTATGCTTACATCTCTGTTAGAACCTGCAATTCAAGTTAAAATCAAGATGGCCAAATCTCAACGGACTTTGCTATGTACAAGTACAAAGATACAGAAAGCTTATAAGCTTCATAGTTACAAAAAGAAAAATAACAGAAGCAAAAGCATTCCAAAATAAAGAGAACTAAGTACCTTAGCCATTGAGGGGCCAGAAAAAGTACTTTATCCCCATAGCATAGAATCTGGCCTACCAAAGGTGAAATAACAACACAGAATATATTATGTGTACATATACATAATATATATTTTGTGTCCAAATATATTTCACTTGGCAATGAGCACACATTACTGTTATGACTTTTGTTGTTGTCAGCACACTACATAATTTTTCTCAGTCTTGATGAACGTGGATTTTACTTTAATCTCCTTAAGTTTTCTACATTTCCTGTGTATTTTACTCTTGTTTATTAAGCATTGCTCTGTTTTCAACTGCTGTTTCTATATTATCAATAAAAGAGAATAAAAAATGCACATACAGAAATATGGAGGCCATGAAGGATGTTAGTTGCATTTCTGACTGATATCTTAGTAGTCAGTCACTCTAGACTATACATCTAACAATTTCTCAAGAGCTCAAAGATAATTTATGTTTTCCTAAAAGCATCAATCCTACAATCTTACAACTATTTTACCATGTTTGGTCACTCCTACCTTATGCTTGAAAAGAACAACAGCACTCATGACATGAAGATGGTTGGATGACATTCAACTTCACAGCGAAGTAAATTTTTAAGAGCTCAGATCTCCAGCAGATCCATGGGTGTAATTTCATAACCCAAGCTTTTTTTTTAATTCAGCCTGGTGTGCAGCAGAGCAGTTCTGTTCCCAGTCTTCACGGGGATGGAGGCCAGAAGACAAAGCCCAACAGACGGAGGGTGTGGAAGATCAATGACTGGATGATTACGGGGATAATGAGTGAAGGAGACTCCTCCTGCCTTTTCAGAACTGGGCCAAGTTCAAGAGGAACAACTTACTGAGAAACCCAGACTCAGACAAACTATATTTGATGAACAATCAATACCCAGCAGAGCTAATAAAGACAGCTTTGATCCCTAGAAAGATTGATGTAGCCTGACATTACCAGTTTGTATCCCAAAGGACTGAAAGGATTTGCTCAGATCAGTAACAGCATCTATGCAATAAAGAGCAATATTGAATTTCTTGGTCAGAAATACCATTCTTTAGAAGACAAATCTCAAACAGAAAGAATCTCTTTCCATATTTTATTTCCAGCTCTATCTGAGACAGTTGTTCTATTTGAGATCCCTTCATCTACTCTAAGGTGGTACTATCTGAGATCCTCTTATCTACTCTAAGGAATGCTATCTGAAATGAAGATTATGAGAAAAAGAAGACAATTGTGTGTACTACAACTCCTGTGACTCAAGGCAATTAACAAATCTTTAGCTGTACAACTCCAAATAGAGCAAGAAAAATAAAAACTCCCCCAAACACTGAAACGGAGGAAGGTTAAAGCATGTACAAGTCAAAGAGCCACCTGAAGAGGTGCCTTTTTTCCCAGTATAGACAAGGTTGAGAGTCCTGATGTGCACACTTATGTAGGTCACTCAAGACCTATTTAGGTCACCTTCTTTGCAGATTTAAGCAAGTAATTTGCTCTTGCAAAGGAAGTGGCTGCTTTAGTCCCACACTTGCAGATTAACACTACAAAGAAGTGTCTAGTGCCAAAGGCGACACATGCTACACGCACGAATAATCTGAAAAGAAGCGTAGAAGGATATCTTAAAACCTAACAGATCCAAGAAATCAGAACTTATCTACATGGAACAGAGCAGATATCCAGGCAGGCAAATCATAAATCCTGACAATTTCAATTTAGGAATAAGTAAGGTGCCTTGTCCCTGGTGTTAGAATTTGGCATTCACTGTCATGAAGTACACAAGTCTTAGAGAATAGGAAAGATCACATTTTTCACTGAAAATAAAAGAAGTTAATGTTCAGTAATCAGGACAATTTCTAAGAGAAAGTGGTTTTGTTCCCTGTCCCTGGCAGTGATCAAGGCCAGGCTGGATGGGGCTCTGAGCAGCCTGACCTAGTGGAAGGTATCCCTGCCCATAGCAGGGGTGTTGGAAAAAGAAGGTCTTTAAGATCCCTTCCAACCCAAGCTATTCTATGATTCTGCAGCATTACTTGCAGAAGAGCCAGACAGAACTAAAAGAAGTTTCTTCACAACTTCCAGGCACTGATGAATGCATTTTGATGTCATGACCTGAAGGGAGGAGGCAAAAAGCCCAAATCTTGTTGCCATCTGTTTCCCTAAATTAAAGGAAACAAAAAACCCACACACATGCAGACCATATTAGAAGTCTGCAAATTTAATGTATCCAGAGACGACAGATTACAGACATCAATAACCAGAGGGCAAATAAACAGTTGTGAAACTATCCATTGTGGAAGAAAAAAACTAGCAAATACTTCAGTCATGTTATCTTCCAGGAGATGTTAGAAATACAGAGGGTAAGGGATAAAATGCAAGGAAGTGCTACCAGCAACACAGGTTACATTGTTGCTGCCCTGCTTATAAAAATTCTAATTATAGGAAGATTAAAAAAAATTACAAAGCAGTTTATCAACAGTATAATGGCTTTTCTTCTGACTAAGCCTTTTTGCTGCAGTTCTTCAATGGGAAAGACGCACAGAATGAAAGTGACCTACTACAATTTTTTTTTTTAATAGACAAATATTTAGAAGTCTCACCATGTTACTGGGTAGTGCCAGGCAATCCTGGAATTTTTCTTAAATGTGTTTACCTTATATAAGCCACGTATGCCCTCTGTCTTGTATATCTTTACAAGAGCATCAAACATTCCTCTGTACTGCCGCTTGGATGGATCCATGCCAGCGTTATATTGTAGCACAAGTCGAGTCTTGGTTACCCATACTGGGTTCGTAATGCAGAGAGTCATGGCTCCTGAGAACAGACAGAAGTTACATTCATTGTTATGCCAACTCCACAGATTGCCCCAGTTTGCTCAGTCCAATAAACACAGGCTTCTACAATGACAAAACTACTTCTCCTACCAGAGTTACTCATACTGTCTAAAACAGATGAAGTTTATGCCCTCTATTGCTCCTTCTCCCTTCCTTCAAAGCTCACAGTCAAGTCCAATTCACTCCTGCTGGGGGTATTTGTGCAGGGCAAAAAAGTATTTTTGTATATTCCCAGCACAGTCCCTTTTCTTGCTTCACCTTTCCACAGTTAGTAGTATAATCTGAAGTAGACAGGAAATGCAATTTCTTAATGTACCACTGATTATCCGATTTATTCTTCAGTATACAATAATTCAAAACTTAATGGACACCTCAGTTATGAAAAATTTGCTTAATAATATTGACAGGTTATTAATAACACCCTGTTATAGCTTTATAGGTTATTGAAAATACCACTGTAGCAGAATCCATTACTGTATTTCAGGTCAAACAATATGCCTTATATTTCAACATTAAATTAATGCTTCAAAATCCTAATAAAAAGTCTTCCAAATTGCCTATACAGCACATAGAGATAGGACAAGGAGGAATGATTCAAACTGAAAGAGAGCAAGTTTAGATTAGATGAGGCAGAAATTCTTTACAGTGATGGTAGTGAGGCACTGGAACGGGCTGCCCAGACAAGCTGTGGATGTCCCATCTCCGGAAGTGTTCAAGACTAGGCTGGATGGGGCTTTGAGCAACCTAGTCCAGTGGGAGGTGTCCCAGACAATGACAGATGGTTGGAACCAGATTATTTTTAAGGTCCCTCCCAACCCAAGCCATTCCATGATTCAATAGGCCATATCCTTTCCAGGTCCAAATGCTAAACTTTTAACAAGTTAACAATCTGATAGCAGCACATTTCTATCGTTATATTTTGAGACCCTATACAGTACTAAATATGGAAAGTGCTTACACGGAATGAAAAGAAGGACAAAAGACATTTTGACCACTGCTAATTCTGTGCAAAACTGAAGGTCCACAGTGACCCAACTATTTGTGCTAGACATCTTTGTTTTATTTACAGACAACAAACTGTTGCATTTGGGCTGGAACACTTACACTTGCCACCTCTAAGAAAGAGCTGCACTGACACAGAAAGGCAGGTAGCAGAATAAGGAAGTGCTACAAGGGAACACGAATCTTTGCATTTAACCTCACCAGCCTCTGCAGCTGACACTAGGTGCTCGCTCGCACTGAGACTTTCCATCTTCCCTTCCTTCTTGTAAGCTTTGATGGCATTGTAACTGGAAAATATAGAACATAATTAGTAAAAGTGAAAACAGACCTACGTCACAAAAAACACAAGTCCAGAATGACATACCTGACTTAAAATCATGGTGTACACAGCCTCTGAAGAAAAGGTACCCAAACTACCTTTGTTTAATTGATTAATTGGTCTCTGAGCAGTTAGCTCTTTCAAGTGAACTATGGTAATATATATTTAAATTGTATAATTAAACTGTCAGTATCAATGGGACTGCATCTTGAAACTATTAAATTATATATTATATATATATATTCATAAAACATATTAATATTATATGTTTATCTATAAATATATGATCTATACATAGTAAAACAGTTATATTTATTATGATTACATATATAAAACAATTAATAATTATATATACTATGCCTAATATACAGTTATATTTCATATATAATATATAATTATTATATAGTATATACATAATTATACCTGTAAAATATAACTAATAACTGGAGATCACGAATTAACTTCTAAAAGAAGTTTATTGGAAACCACAGTGCTAGGTAGCTACGCTCTAGTTCAGAAATACACTGAGCCTTCTTCTCTTGACCCAGTTTGCAATCTTTGTGAATTAAGAAATTGCCAACAGAAGTCTCAATAGCAACCTGCAGCAAAGCTTAAGGACTGACGTACAACAATAACAGCATCTAGACAACTGACAAGTGAGCTCTGCATAGGCATGCCAGCTAACTAAAATGTTCCTAACTAAAACAGTCCCTAAAATATTTCAATTAATAGGGATAAGCAGTAAATCAGGTCACAGTAACAGAGTTAATAAAGTAGAATTTTAAAAACGGGCTTTAAAAGCAAAGTCCATCAACTGACAAAAAAAATGAAAAAACTGTCACTAAAATGATTACAAAGGAACATTAAGTTTTAGTAGAAAATTTCATGCTCTTTAATTGTTAAGGAATCAATTTAGATTCTTGCTTTTCATGAGGTTTTAAGAACAGTGTACTGGCACTTCTTTAGAATTCTTTACGAGTAATATCACTACTTCTCAAATTCCTTAGTATTTTCACAGCATCAAGGGAATGCATTGTACCAGACAAAGCAACAGGTCTCTGACTCAAACTGCTTAAATTCTAGAACAGCAAACCATAACAATAATTAACAGACCTGGACTAGCTAAGAGAATGACAAGTTTGTAAGTCACTTAGCACATTTTTGTACCTCACAAAGATGCAATGTATATCTGAACACTACATTGTGCAGGGTGTGACACATTTTAGGGTTCTACTTACAAAAAAAAGTAAAGTCCCCAGGAAGCCCCTGCTCCCACCATGTTTGGAGTTACCCCTTGATACAAGCCTCGTAGTCCTTCATGCTTCCAGACAGTGCTCATACAGTGGAGAATCCCATTGTACTTTGGCCTCAGCTCCAACCCATCACTTACTGTGAAAGAAAGAAATTATACTGGAAAACTATCCAGGAAGCATAAAGTTCAACTGCATCCAATCCAGCACAGAAATCCACAGCCTCTAAAGCAGTCAATAAATGAACATGAAACTTAACTGATCAACTGTATTACAAGAGTATTGTTTCACAAATATGCAAGAGTTGGGGTTTACAGCTTTAGAAGCTTAGAGTTCAAGGAAAAAAAGGGAAAAAAAAGGAGTAAAAAGAAACAAAAATATGAGATACCTCCTTAGCTCAGCAAGAGGAAAGTTCCTATTAACCTGACAAGGCTAAACAAATGCACTTTCATGCATTTTTGATGAGCAGCAGATTAGAAGTTTTCTGTCTCTTCTTTTTAGCACTCCAGCAATTTTGCATCATATCTCAAGTGATATGGATGGGATCCTTGACACGTTTCTCTAAGTTGTTTAGAGACAAGTCCCAAGTAACAACCTTTACACTCAAATTTTCTCTTTAAAATGTTCTATAAAGCAATGGGTCATGTCTTACTGATTCCCAAGTCAGTTTTTACCAGAATACTCAAAGGTTTCTTCTCCCACTTAAAAACAGCTGGTTGTCCAAATATTCAGAAAATGTCACTTCAAAAATATAGAAAACACACAAGCTTTTGTCTGACAGATCATGTAGAACATGGATATCCACAAAACTTGGAGTGGTAACTACTACTGCTCCTACCATAACATCAAGAGAGTAAACTGATTACTGATGACATATGTGATACATATGTGATCCTCCATGGTGAGATGACAAGAGGTAACAGACACAAGCTGAAACACAGGGAATTCTGACCAGAACTTTTTATCCAGCAGAGTGGCCAAATACTCGAACAAGTTGCCTGAAGAGCATCTTTAGAGCTACTCAAAACTCCAGTACACAAGACTGAACAAAGTGATCTAGGCAGAGCTTATCTGAGTAGGGGGTGAACTCCTTAGCTCTCTTCTGGCCTAAATTACTCTATGATGCCAAGGTAGAGCAGCTTTCATTCTTAATACAGACATATGGCTAGACTGCAACTGTACTGAAAATTGATCCTCAAGTTTTACAAGAAGTGTAGTTTTTGTGTCCCCATCAAAATTAATCCTGGTAAACAGGCATTTCTGTTCAGTGCCACATTTATTACTCATTCCCCTTGAACTCTGTGTCTGGTACCACACGTTGTGACAGACTTCAGCATCAAAGACAAAATGGCTTTGCTGAGCACAGTGTGACAAGCCTCAACACCCTGACAACCACTCAAAACTAGAACACAATCACCTCTTTTCTCCTTCCTTAATAAGTGTTGCTAGACCTTTCCCAAAGACATTTGTGAAATATTTTACCATTCAGACTCTAGATCAAGTCTATAAACATATCAAACATGGGAAATCAGAGACACAAATGCAAGTCTTTCTGTCAATGATGCTGCCAAGAATCTTCACAACATTCATTTCTGATATCGGCTCCTGCTCCCTGGTTGAAGAAAAAACATAGGAATTGTTATTTTCAACCCAAAGAAGCATGTGAAAGTACGTGACCTCCAAAAGTCACCTAATCCAAACCTGTACTCAAACCAGATCTAATCAGATCTGGTTACTTAGGGACACGACCAGTTGACTCCTGAATGTTTCCATGGCTGGAGAGATAACAGCCTCTCTAGGCAACCTCTTCCAGTATTTGACCATTATCACAATAAAATAACTGGAACTTTCCCTGCTCATGCTTGCGCCTGTTCCTTTCTGGCCCACTATCTCCAAGAATCTGGCTTTACCGTCTCTGTGTCTTCCAATAACACTGTCACAAACTGCAATTTTAGCTCCCCTCAGCCCTTCCTCTCTGATGCCAAACTGAGCCTGTTCTGTCAGGCTGTTCTATGCCACGTGCTCCTTCACCAGCGTGGTGGCCTCCACTGGAATCACACCAGTGTATCACTGTCTTCCTTCCTTGTCTGGGAGAGCCCCAAACCAGACACAGTACTTCCAATGTATTTTTACAAATAGAAAATAGAGAAAAGAGCCGTTCTGCTGGCTATGCTTTTCATAATGCAGCCCAGGATGTGCCTAAATAGGACATGTAATGCTTTACATTTTGTGAAATGTCTCTGTCATAGTTTGATTTTGAGACTTAAAATATCCACGTGTCTAAGAAAATAATAAAAAGGTACAAAAAATGTTTCAATCTCTCTAAAGTAGAATATGATATATGGTAGACAAGTCTCCCAAATTAGCAGAAAAGTCAATAGAAATCACCACGTTTCCCTGTGGAAAAACAAACTAGTTAAAGAGCTTTCTGCAAAACAATACCGCTATTGTTAACAAGGTTATTCCAAAACTACCGTTATGCTTTGAGTGTTGAAAATCGGCGGCATAAAGGCGAACTTTGACCGTGGGCTTGGGACAAGGCTGTTAGCAGCAGGTAGTGCTCCGGTGTCCTCTGGCACCAGTGGTCACCGAAGGGCGGGAAGAGGCTGGCAGGCTCTGCTCTGCCTGGGAACAGCCCGAGGCACAGTGCACATCTCACAGTCCCGACCACCGACAAGAAGGGAATAGCAGGGAATAGAACAGGACAGCAGGGAAGAGAACGGGACACCGTCCCTTTGGGCTTATGGCCAGTTTATTCCAAGCCGTGGGGCTGCCCCGCTGGCACCGGGGTGCTGCAGCCGCGCACGGGGCGGGCACAACAGCGCGGGCATTGGGCAGCAAGCCCGGCAGGACCCGGGCTGGTCCCGGGCAGGGCCCGGCGAGCTCGGGCACGCCGGGGCGTCTTTAGCGCGGGATGGAGGGAGGGCGGCCGGTCGGGCCTCACCTGCGAAGCGGATCTTGACGAGGTCCAGCGGGTGCAGCGCCAGGGTGGACAGGACGCCGCCACTCATTCCCGCCGCCAGGTTCTCCAGCCGCACGTGCCGCAGCACGGAGCGCGCCGGCGGCTCCCGGGACGGCGGCTCCCGGGACAGCGGCTCCCGTGATAGCGGCTCCCGTGATAGCTGTTCCCGGGACAGCGGCTCCCGGGACAGCGGCTCCCGTGATAGCGGTTCCCGGGACAGCGGCTCCCGGGACAGCGGCTCCCGGGACAGCGGCTCCCGTGATAGCTGTTCCCGGGACAGCGGCTCCCGGGACAGCGGCTCGCGCGCCGCGCACGCGACGCCCTCGGCGCCCATCGCCTGCCGCGCGCGCGCAGGTGGGCGGGGCCACGGCGACGCTCGCGTCCTCGCGCGAGAACGGCCCGCGAGGAGCGTCCGGTCACGTGTGCGCACGGGGCCCGTGGCGCGGCGGCGGGATGAAGGTGAAGGTGCTGAGCCGTAACCCCGATGACTACGTGAGGGAGACTAAGCTGGACCTGCAGCGCGGTGAGCGGGACTCCGGGACTGGCCCTCGGCCCGGCCGGCACGGCACGACCCGGCCGGAAGGGATGAAGCCGGCGGCGCAGGAGGGAAGAAGGCAGGAAGGCGTTCGGGCGCCCGTGGTCCGCGCCCCGCCCCACTCCGCTCGCCGCTGGCCTGGTGCCCGCTGGCAGCGAGAATCGGAGAGCTCGGGCACCGAGAGTGGGCTTTGGGCTTCCCTCCTTCCGAGCGGCGGGAGTTTCCCCCGCGGGGGCTGGTCCCGGGCCGGGATTCGCATGCGGTGCCTCGGCGGAGGAGAGGTTCCCTCGCCGGGCCCCGGGGCTGCCGGAAGCGGCATCGCGGGGTGGCAGAGCCTGGGCTGGGAGCGACGTCAGGGCAGGACGGCGAGGCTGGGGGTTTAAACGTGTTCTAGTACCGCGAGATTGCGTTTACTGTTTCCTCTGCAGTTTTTTTCACTTAATGTTGTTTCATCCCTGGTGTATCTAGTTCTGCTTCTTGCATATTTATTTTTTAAGTTGCCAAAAGTTGTGTTGACTTTACACACAGAATAATAGAGTTTTGTAGGTTGAAAGGGACCTACCTCTAAAGGTTTTCTAGTCTACCCCCCCACACCCTGCTCTGTGGTGAACAAGGATGTCTTCAGCTAGATCAGGCTGCTCCGAATCTTGATGGGGCATGTGCCATCTCGTTGTAAAAAACTTCTTACTACTATCTGGTCTAAATTTACCTTCTTTAAGTTCAAAGCTGTTACTCATTGTCATATTATAACAGACTGTCTAAAGAGTCTGTACGCATTTTTCTCATAACCCCCTTTAAGTACTGAAAGGCCACAGTGAGGCTCTGCCCAGAACCTTTTCTTCTCCAGGCTGAACAGCCCCTGCTCTCACAGCCTTTCCTCATGGGAGAGGTAGTCCATCCCTCTGATCATCTCTCCTCTGGACCTGCTCCAGCATGGGTTTCTAATATGTGTTCTTTCTGTTGCAGTTCCAAGGAACTATGACCCTGCGTTGCATCCATTTGAGGTTGCGCGAGAGTACACAAGAGCTCTGAATGCCACAAAGTTAGAACGTGTGTTTGCAAAACCCTTTATTAGTTCACTTGATGGCCACAGAGATGGAGTTAATTGCATGGCCAAACATCCAAAAAGTTTGTCTACAGTGCTGTCTGGAGCTTGTGATGGAGAGGTAAGCTTAAAAACCACAACAAAGAAGGTACATTTTTTTCTTATTTTGTTTCTTCTCTTTCGTGTTTTGTTGGGTTGTTTGGTTGGTTTTGTCACACTTTACTTTTCTGTCATTGTTCATCATGTTACTTTCATCCTCACTCAGAAGGTGAAACTTTGTGCTGTTCTATAACTCTGCCACTGTACAGGGAAGACAAACTAGTGAGAGGTTCGTGGGTTGAGATAAGGACAGGGAGGGATCGTTTACCTATTACCACCAAGGACAAAACAGACTGAAGTTGGGGTTATTAATTGAATTTATCATTAACAAACTCAGAACAGAATAATGAGAAGAAAAATAAGGCCTTAAAACTACCTTCCTCCCCTCCCTCCCTCCTTCCCAGGCTCTCCCTCCTCCTCCCCACCAGCCCAGGGAAGTGGGGGAAGGGGGTTACTGACAGTTCATTACAAATTGTTCCTGCCTCTACTCAGGAAGAGGAGGTGCTCTGCTGTTCCACCGTGGGTTCCTCCCACACGAGACAGTTCTCCATGAACTTCTTCGGTATGAGTCCTTTCCACAGGCTGCAGCTTTTCATGAATTGCTGCTATGTAGGTGACTGTTCCACATTGTGCAATCCTTCAAGAACAGGCTGTTCTAGTGTGGGTCCCCCCACAGGGTAATAAGTCCTAGGAAACCTGCTTCAGTGTGCAGGCTCCTGTCTCCATGGGTCCAGAGGGTACTGCCAGGAGCCTGCTCCAGCAAGGGCTTGCTGTGGAACACAGCCTTCTTTGGGTGCATCTGGCCTCAGTCTTCACCACAGGTGCAGGTGGATCTCTCACTCCCATTAATCTCGTCCATCGGTGCCAGGGGCACAGCTGCCCACCATGGTCTTCATGACAGGCTGCAGGGGAACCTCAGCTCTTCCCCCTCCTTCTTCCCTCCCGTTGGTGTCTGCAGAGTTATTACTCTCACGTATTCTTGCTCCTTTCTTCTCTAAGTGCAGTTACATCTGCCCACTAACTTCTATTCCTTCTTAAGTGTGTTATCACAGAGTTGCTACCACCATTTCTTACTAGTTTGGCCTTGGCCAGTGGTGGATCTGTGTGGGAACTGGCTGGCATTGGCTCTGCTGGATGTGGAAGAAGATTCCAGCAGCTTCTCACAGAAGCCCCTCCTGTAGACTCCCACTACCGAAACCTGGCCATGCAAACCCATTACATGTTGTGATTGCTTTTTGCTGCCCACATGACCCCCACACTCCTCCCCCTAAAGAAGTTAAACTGCCAGATTAGCTAGGGGGCAGGGGTACACAACCAAAAACTTCTTGGAATAACAATTTTTCATACTGCCTAAAAAAGACTAACCCTATATATGTATTTGATTGTTTTATGTAACTGTTATAAATAGCGATCACAACTTTAATTGGAACTAGTTGCAGAAAAAATTACCTGTCTTTTCTCACCCTTCCATTGCTCATTTGATAGTACTTGAATACTTTAAAGGTGTCTTCTGGGTGTTTGGTTACTTTCCTCTTTTTATAGGAAGTGCATGTCATGCACTACTATAAGGGAGGTTAAACATTTCAGAGAGAAGTGGAACAAATTTCTATGAAAATTTAGCCAGATTTCTTGTCCACTGGTAGAGGGAGTAAAGTACTGCATATTGTAAATAAATAAAAATATAAAAACTGACCTCCATTTCTTAGTTTTTTTTTGTTTTGTTTTTTTTTAATGAGCCCAAAAGCTTTGAAACAGAAACCTCTGTGAGAGGTGGACATCAATAGAAAATGTAGCACAGCAACTGGTCTGAAAAAATTCTGTTGGTTCCAAATTTATTTGTGCTTTTGTCTTTAAAGGTGTATTTTTTTGCTAAATTAGTAACTGCTGCTGTTTTTAGCAAGCATTCTAGTTGAAAAATAGGAGAGTGCAAAATGCAGAAAGTATGCCGGGGATACTTAGATCGGGGAGAGGGTAGGAACAAAAGAGCCTCACTTAAAATTATTTTTCAAGAAAAAAGTAGTTTAATGATAAAATCTGACCAGTGTCCAAGCCAACTCTGCCATTTCATTACAGCATGTGTGATCTCTTGTTCTTGAATTGTGAACTGCAGCTGTGGGCTGTAGAAAGCTTACAGAATATTTGCTCTTTTGTTTTTATCAGGTTAAAATTTGGAACTTGACCAAACGACAGTGTATCCGCACTATACAAGCCCATGAAGGCTTTGTTCGAGGCATGTGTGCCCGTTTCTGTGGTACATCATTCTTCACTGTAAGTATTATGTGTATCCTTAACAGTGCAGCAGCACAGAGTACCTGTTCACCATCTGTTTTCCACTGAGAAACTTGCTCTTTGCCATGGAATATTTAAATATTGTATGAATATGCTTATTAAATGTGTTGGTGAACCCAACAGTTCTATTTACAATGAAATTTTTTCTGATGCTTTGATACAGATGTCATTCAAGACCATCGAAGGGATAAATACTAGAAAATAGCTAACAGATGGGCATGTAATTGAAACTCGAGTAAACTTGTTTTCGTTAAAGTAGTAAATGGATTGTGTTCATTGAAAGATGTAAAAGCATGTAAAAAAGTAACCATTTGCATATACTATGATTAAAAATGACCTGATTAAGTTAAATAATTCTGTGTGACTAAAGCTTTATTAATTCCTAACGACCACAACAGATTCAGTTGCACGTAAACGTCTTGGAAATAGTATGTCTTCCTGTTGGCATTAAAACAGTTCTAAGATAACACAAAAACTGTTTTTGAAAACTGAAAGTGTCCTGAGGTTGTGTTTCATCTGAACTGGTCATAGAAGAGACATTTTCACTAGAGGATATTTATCTAAGGTTTATACCAGGTCACAGGGACATTAGTTAGGATATAGGGAAAGTCACAGTAAAAATCCTAAGTGGCTCCAAGTTAGTTACTCCCCTTTTGACAATCCGTCTGCCTGAAAATTGAGAGAGGGAGAGAAGAAACAGTAGTAGTGTATTCAGGGAGGGGAAGTTAAACTTGTAAAGCTAACATTTTTTTAGGTCTGATCCAGGTCACTGCACATCCATGCAAAAGCTTGTGCTGGCATTAGTGCAAGAGGTAGAAGAAAATTTGGAACAGGCAACCAGAGCAACTGAGGTGGAAAGTGCCTTTTAACCGATTACAGGCTCATCAAAGTGGTTTCCAGAAGATAATTTGCAGTTTAGGCTGCCAGTTGATTAAAAATCACAAAATGTAGCCTTACAAAATAGCCATCATTCCAGCTCACCTTTTTCCTATTCAGCTATCTGTTTCAGAAACTGGAAAAGCTTTTTGGGTCAAGATAGACTGGAATTGGTGAAGGAAAGGTGGTGGTGGGATACAAGTGACAAACTGGGAATCAGTTGCCTGCTCTCAGAAGCCGACAAATCTCCAGAGAATCTCTGAGCAGCAGCCAATGTGGAGCCAGGCCCCACCTCCTCTGTGCTCTCAGTACTGCAGCTTTTATTGCAGAGCATTGTTCTATGGTATGGAATACACCTTTGGCCAGTTCAGGACATCTGTCATGCCTGTGTCCTCTCCCAGCCTGCTGCCCACCTCAAGCCTGTTTGCTGGGGGGTGAGGCAGGGATAGTGGAGACAGTAGGAGCAGGGGGAAATGCCTCAGCACCCAGCAAGCACAGCCAAGGCTTGGGTGCTGTATCAGCACTGTTTCAGCCACAAATTAAAAAAAAAAAAAAAATCACACTGTGCCAGGTGGGCTGCTATGAAGAATGTTCACTCTAGCCAGACCATATACATGTTTTAACAACGTATTATGACCAGGAGAGCTAATCTGGAGGTATAAAATGGAACAGTGAGCAGGCAGGAGGAAGCGTTTGTGTATATCACAGAGTATTTTTTTGAAAGAATGCCTGTATTTAATTGCAAAGCACATTAGCAAAATAAAAGGGAATATATTTAACATAAACCTGTACATGATTTCTCCAATATTTCCAGGTTGGTGATGACAAAACCGTGAAGCAGTGGAAAATGGAGAGCCCAGAATATGGAGAAGAAGAAGAACCTATTCATACAATTCTTGGAAAGGTAGTAAATCTGAGTTGTCATTTTCCCATGCCTCTTCTTTTGAATTAAGTTTGAATAATTTCTTATCTAGCTTTTGAAGGAGAAAGAAATAGTTTGATATCACCTGTTATCATAACGGGTTGTAATTTGATGGCATCAAATTTTATAATGCCACTTTTAAAGTATCTTCATGTTTTTATTACACTTATTTTACATGTAACCAGAAAGGACTCCTTGAATGCCACCAGAGACTGCTTAGCTCTGTCTGTACTAATTATCCCTTTCCTGCAAACTGGTTACATTTCTCTGCAGTCTCTTCAGACATGTGTTAGTGTTTAGTCTGCATTAAATAACTTACTTTTCATGCCGATACCTCACAGCCATTCAGTACAAAGTACTAACTTTACATCTTTCTTATTGACAAAAGCAGTCCAAAAATATATATTTTGTCACTTTGAATTTATGATAAGCTTATGTTAGGAATAGCATTAAATGTTTTTTTCTAATATGTAGTTTGAAACTCTTTAGTTATTGCAATGTCTGTGGAATCCATTTAGGTCCCCACTGAAAATACAGTTGTGCTCTTAAAATTTTCATTTGCTTTAAAATCAGCCAGGATTTTGTAAATATGCCTTTAGTGTCAAGTCCATTGTAAATTAACAACAAATACTTACATGCACCCTAAATGAAAATGAAACTTGGCTACTGGAAGGGGTGCATTCGATAAGGCTTAACTTCTGGTAGCACTGGTGAGTTAATTTTCAGTAATATAAATGAGAAAAACCATGAGAGACTCCATATGCAATGACTTGTTGATTTTTTTTCTAACTGAACATACTTGAGTATTTATGCATGCAATTGGGTTTTAAATTTTTTTCTTTTTTTTCTTTTTTTTTCTTTTTTTTTTTTTTTCTTTTTTCTTCTCCTAAAGACGGTGTTTACAGGAATTGATCACCACTGGAAGGAACCTGTTTTTGCTACCTGTGGTCATCAAGTGGACATTTGGGATGAACAAAGGACAAGCCCCAAGTGTTCTCTGACTTGGGGTTTTGATAGCATAAGCAGTGTAAAATTTAATCCCATTGAGGTAATGCTTGTGTTATATACTGGAAATTGTATTTTTCTTGAGCAGTATGAGATATAAACTCTGTTTACACCATCTTGAATTTTTTCCTTCCAATTTTAATGGAATATGTAGGGGGATGTATACATAGATTTTGATGGTTGTATTATTTTGGAATGTAGTACCATATAATTTTATCTTTCTATCTTTTGTCTCTGCTAGTGTGGGAGAGGAGAAACAAAAGCAGGGCAGTCTTCATTCTGCCCACAACAATATGTACCTGGTACCTCAGTCATACAGTGTGGCACTTAAGTGGCTGTGGAGCTGCCAGTTCATCTGTTCCAGTATTGTACTACCTGTGACTGAGACTTCTCACCCTCTCCATGGCAAAACAATTGCATTTGGTCTTTTACAACACTTCCTATTATACCCCTTGACTAGGCTATACTCATAGAAAAAGTGTTTATGAGGAATTGTCTGCTAGTTTTAAAGTAGACAGCACTGTATGGATTCTCAATCTTATAGGGAAAGCTATTGAAAATATTTGTGCTGGGTAATTAGCTGAACAGAAAAAATGATGAATGTGTTTTCTTGACTGAAAAGAAACTCATGACCAGCTTTGTAAAATAGCTTAGGTATCTGATATAAGCTGTTAACCACATTCCAGAAGTATTTTAAAGGCTATACACACTGGTTTTGTTTTTTTCCCCCAGACTTACCTTTTGGGAAGCTGTGCGTCTGACAGAAATATTGTGCTGTATGATATGAGAAAATCAACTCCATTAAAGAAGGTAATACTTTTCTTTTTAAGATCAATTACTGGTGCTGATAATCATACTGAATATGTTAGTAGCCTGTAACTGTTGGTGACAGTAAAGAACAGGAAGCTCTGAATTTTGAGTTCACTGAGTTTTCATTGTCTGAGTCTTGAGTTTGAATTAATGTTGGGATTTAAACAATGCAGAGTTGGAAGGGCCTTTTTCTGCATTCAGACAGGCTGTCATGCTCACTCTGTTGTAATTCTTGATCAAGTGCCTGACCTGACAGCAATTTCACAGTAAGAACTTTATGTTCCTGTATTGCATTCTGTCTGTATATGTGTGATTACTTTTTTTTTTCCCTCTTCCTTCCCAGAAGGAAACAAGGTAACTTCACCACTGGAGAGCATTCCTCTTCATTTGAAAAGGTGTTTCTCGTTCGAAGGGAGATAAACCCTTCCCTATGCACCTACCATAAACATTCAGAAACCCTTTGCAGTGTAATCAAAATAGTATTTATATGTGGAACATACCGGTGACCTAAAGATTCCTATTTAACAGAATATTTGCATTTATTTAGTTAAGAAGCTGGTAATTCATACACACTTACAAAACCTCAATCAAGTTCAGTAGTTCTGAGCCCCAAAACTGCCTTAACAATATTCTTCTTAAAATTCAGTATTCTGGCTTGTGAATATGCACTCAGTGTTCTCCTGTGTTACATACTGTCTGCAGTGTTATTGATCTGATACACACTAGAACATTAAAATTGTATTTAGTTATAAAAAGGAATGCTGTTGACATAGCAGTATTTCTTTCTCTCCCTGTGCCCCAACAATTTTTAGTGAAGTTTCACTTGGGCCACTGAGGCAGTGCTTATAAAAGCTTGTCAGTGATGCCAGCTGAAGACCTGGATGTTGAAATGAACTCAGCCAGTGCTGTAGAGCTGCAGTTACAAGGTCAAGAGGATGCAGTTTGATCCTTTGTGAACTAAGTTTAGATATGTATATATGCTAAATATATGACTGTACATACATGTGAATCTAGAATTATTATAGACCGTGTGCATGTTTGTATTTGTGTATCTCATGTAAGCAGTGTGCTGAGGTGCGTTTCCTGCTGTAGGAATAAAACACTGGTTAGTAATTCCTTGCTTCCATGGGCATATTACTCGGTTTCCTCCTGGCATAGGGATAATTCGGCTGTGGAGAAGAGGTGAAATGTCCATTTCTGCGTTGGGAGCTAAGAGCTCTGGAACTCCTAAGAGAAGGGTTTTGCTTATTAGAGGTACATTACTTAGGTATGGGCACTGGTTTCTGGCACTGCTGCGTTCCTGGGATTTGATCAGCAGAGCAGTTGGAACTCAGTGGGAGTCCATTCATTAATGGAAATAGAAGTACAGCTTCTCACATCATGAAGCAGTAGTTCTGTTTCCTGTTTGTCCTGAGTGGGGTTTCAAAGCCTTAAGTTTTAAAAAGGGAGGGATGAGATGGTGAGATGCACCTAGATTCAAAATACGAACTAGTCTAAAAAAAGCTGGGAAAGATGAATGAAAGCAATTCTGTTTAAAGACAGGAGGAAAATGTGTTCATAGGAGTTGGTACTCTTTAAAAGTCATTCTTGTGCAACCTGTGGAATCAGGAGAGCTTAGGGTAGAGATAGACTTAAGCATTTGAACAGCTGAAAGGAACTGTTTTTTCTCTTGATTGTTACATTCTTAGGTGTTCATCTCAACCAAATACCTTGTAGGTAGTAAAGGAAGACAGGTTAATTATTTGAGTAACGTTTCTGTGTTAAAGTAATCTCAATATTTCCAGGCTGACATTATTTGTAAGCAACTGTTCATGGTTAAAATAATTAAACCCAGAGAACCAAGTCTTGAGGGACTTCACGATTTTGACTTAATAAGGACTTAAACTTACCCATTTTATGAGAAGATGTACAATAGATTAAAAACAGAGGTAAAAAATGGCTCTGGTGTGGGTTTAGATAGTTCTGAAATGCCATTATTAATGTATTTACAGCAACTTAAATCACTTCCAGCCCAGGTTGCCTTACATAGTTGTTACTAAACCTAATGCTAGAACTGTAGAGACAATCTCATTTCTTAGGCATTATTTTAATTCCAAAAGCCACTGCTGTAATGAACTGAAGGCTTGTAAATTTCGGTGAAAAAATAGAGATTCAGAGCATGACAGAACTTGACTCCTTTTGAAAGAGCTGGATTTTTTGGCAATATTGCAGTTATTTTGTAACATGCTTTAAAGTATTTATTATACATATGGTGGTTCACATTGTGTGCTCATTTTGCAGTGCCTGATAAACTTGTACAGGAAGGGAATAAAGAACAGTCCTTGATTATTAACTTCCCAGTTTTTGTGAAGATCTATAACTAGAACAATACTGAAATCTGAGCAAATTCTAATAGTCACATTAGTGTTAACAGAGGACATTTCAGTGTCTACTTTTTAAACTAGAGATCACTTTAGAGATCTGTTGATTACATTCAGTTCTGGTTGCATGCAGTTCCTGAAAAGAAGCAGTGTTCTGCAGCACAGACTTTATAATGAGCAGGATGGTGTCACCTAGGGAGTGAGGATTTAGGGAGAATGAGAATTAAAAGAATAGGCACACATTCATTGCAATTTTTTGGAGGGATGTTCAGTAAAGTCATCACTATTTACTTGTTTTGAGACTCTAAGAGTTATAATTGTACAACTATATATTGTATGTGTGTAAATTTATGATGTTCGGTGTAGTAAGCCCGTAACAAAAACGGGGTTTGAGTACCACAGCATTAAACACCCAAATTTCAGGATTTTTAAGTAGGATTGTAGCTGGCCTAGAGCATTATAGAAAATCCTGTTTAGAGTTGTTCAGTTCGTTAATAAGTTGCTCTGTAATTACACATCCACTTTGTGTCAGGCATACTGTATAGATCTTATTTTCAAATAAATGGTAGGAAGTTCCTCTCAGACTCAGCAGAAGCCAAAGCTGCTGTGTCTGGTGTGTCAAATGACTTCCTTCCTGCCTTACCATGTTTCATGGGGGCCCAGTTGTCCTGCAAGGTGGGGACATCCAACATACAGCTTGCTAATGCCTGTTGTCTAGTCTGCAGTTAGCAAAGTAGAAGGGTTTTATTATGCTGTTATCAGCTGCCTTCCTCTCACTCCAGGGCCAACTGGCCTCTTTGTTGGCCATATGCTTCCAAGCAGCAAGCAAATCTTACAAATGTGTGAGGAATGATTCACTGCTGATACAGTGATAGTGCTGAGTAGGTGAGGACACAGTAACTTCTGTGTACATTGCTTGGCACTTCTGCGAGAAATGGCAACTGGCCAGAAGAATTCTTGACCTGCAATTTTAGACAAAAAATAATGAAGGGGTAATAACTGGGAGAACATCAAAGTGGTACACTTGCTTTGCAAATGCTGGTTCACAGCTTCAATTAGTGACTATATCCCTTGAAATATCCATTTAATTAGGTATGCCTGTAGATTACTTAACTAAAGGTTCCTGTAAATAGGACAAAGAATTGAAATTTTTCAGAAGTTCCGGATTTCCTTGTTGACCACTAGCAGGTTGCCAGGTTAAATGACCACTTAGAAGAATTTGATTCTAAGATGATTTGCAGAGGAAAACTTAATTGTTGTGTAGCCCAAAGCAGTAAACATGTAATGAGGGACAGGAGGTTTTTGGGTTTCACTTCTAAAACTGCTGAAGAATCATTCTGTCATGTGCTATTCCTCTGCCATGATTCTCTATATACAAAGTGCTTGTCTTCAGGGGTATGTAAAGTTTTGAACTACAGTGAGTATTTTACTGTCTATAACAAGGTAGCAATGTGTAAATATATTTCAGGTTATTTTGAACATGAGAACAAATACACTGTGTTGGAACCCTATGGAAGCTTTCATTTTTACTGCAGCAAATGAAGATTACAAGTAAGTGTAACCTTGCTTTTTCATAATCCTGGGCAGGTTATATTTTTCATCTGTATCTTGGTGATTTATGATCATGCTAAAATAAATTTTTAAAATTTACTGAAACTCTAAATTTGAATTGCTTAATAACCTAGAGAATTATGGGCATGCTGATTTTAACAAATATGAATTGATAGTAGGCTGCCTCTTTTTGTGTGTCTCAATACATGGGGGGTAAAAAGCAGTGTAACTTAGAATAAATGCAGCTGAACCAGTGGAAGTGTAACTTGAAATGGGCCCTGGAAAATAAGTACTATTGGTCCAGTCTGAGGCAATATGTGTGTTTATTTTCTTGCCAGCTTTTTGGAGCTTGATACATTGTACTGATCAGCTATTTTGATGAGAACATTTCTTAAAAATTAATCTTTTGTGAGACAGTTCTGGAGACAGCAGTACTTATCCTTTCAATGTCTCGGAGCAGTTTTTTACTTTTGAACAATACTATTCATGTGAACAGCTAATCTGATATTGAAAAAGCTGTCTCTTCAAAACTAGGCCATTGAAAATGTGCTCCATATCCTTTTTCCCAGGAAGTCAGTGATCTAACAATAGATCACTGTTTTCTTCTAGAACACAGAAATTTTATCACTTATCTTAAGTCTGTTTTTCTAAGGAAATGGAATCTGGCTCAGACCTTGGAGGTGGTGTTATATTCAATGTGCTGTTTTTCTTGTATTTATCTTATGGTATGGTGAAACCATTAGACTACCTTAATCTGTTTATAGGTTTGGGTTTTTTGTTTATGAATTTGCTTTTTGTCTGGTTTGAGTTTTTAATTTTTTTTTTTTTGCTTCCTCTTGCTAAACTAAAAACTGTAGCTGTTGCTGTCAGGGACAACTATCCTCTTGCAGCCTGAAGCATTTAGTATGCAAAGGCAAATGCACACATCACCAATGCATATGCAAGAATTTGCTGATTATATGGAGTAGCAGTTTTGAATAACATGCTGCATGCTTTCTCTTGGGGAATTTAGAAGGAAAAAGCAATGATCACTCTTATAGTATACAGTAAGATATATTTAATTTCAGTTATGTATTCATCTGCAGAAAGGAAGGTGAGAAACCTGGTGAATTAAAATTTTTTAACATAATAGTTCTACTAAATAGTAAATCTTAAGTAGGTTTCAATAAATGCATTGTCTGTGAAGGACATATGCTTATTTGATGATCTACACAGTGATTATGCCTAGTTTCTTTATTCAAAGGCAGTAGAGGTAGGCCTTATCTGAGCTTTGAAGTCCTTAAAAGCAAGCCAGCTGTGGTCCAGCAGCTGGGTGTTTACTTTTAACATAATGCTTATCTGTAGGTAGTGTGCTCTGCTGAACTAGCATCTCCATGTGTAAGGACCAAGCTTTCCCTGCACTCCTAGACTTGCTACACCAAACTTTCCTTGCACTTGTCTGGCCTAAGATAATTAAGCAGTAACAAAGGGTGCCAACCAAATGGAACTTTACTGTGGGCTCTGAATTACTAGGAGTTCACACTGTGGGAATATTTAGAAACCTTTCAGATCTGATAGGCTTGCTGTAACGATTGTGAGATGCTTTTACAAGTTCAGGGTGCATACTTGCATTGGAGGATGGAGTAAAGGAGCCTGTGTGATGCCTGGAGTCTGACCCATAGACAGATGATGAAGGAAATAGTGGAGCCTATCTGTCCTTTGATAGGGAGCAAGAAACCTGATTCAATAACTAAATCCTCTGATGAATAAACTTCTTTCAAACCCTAAACAATGCAATTTTCTTTCTTTTCATGTATTATGAGCTGTTTTAAG
Source organism: Rhabdornis inornatus (assembly GCA_013397075.1). Classification (NCBI taxonomy): domain Eukaryota; kingdom Metazoa; phylum Chordata; class Aves; order Passeriformes; family Rhabdornithidae; genus Rhabdornis; species Rhabdornis inornatus. The sequence goes on along the minus strand of VWZS01000327.1, from coordinate 122,069 downwards.
GAGTTCCCTCTGCAATATGGCTCTGTCCTTAAGTGTAGTTTATGTAAAATGTACTGTTTACTTAGGACTTGTTATGATACTAAGCTACTGATGCATTTATTTTAAAGCTTATATACTTTTGATATGCGCTTTCTTGAATCACCTGTGATGGTGCATATGGATCACGTGTCTGCTGTTCTTGATGTGGATTATTCACCCACTGGGAAGGAATTTGTGTCTGCCAGCTTTGATAAGTCCATTCGCATTTTTCCTGTAGACAAAGGTCACAGCAGGTAAGTAGTTTTACACCTTTCTCTCTTGCTGTCATTCATTTCAGTGACTTCCTCCCAAATCCTCAAAATTATTAATTAATTCATAAACATCTTCATTGGGGCATTTGCTTCCTGTGAGTGTTGAAATCTTACTCTGTTGGTAGCTTGAAGCTGACAGGCTGTATAGTTGACTTAATTCTGGAGTATGGATCAAGAATAGAACTGCTTACCAAGTAGCAGTACTTCCACAATATGGAATTAAAATTAGAGTAGATTATTGTGCTTGTGTCATTTGTATTTTACCATGGTGACTCCCATTTGATTTCCCTGTCTATGCATATTTCAGATTTTTAGGTTGCTTTTATACTGTTTCTCTCGCCACTTAAGTTTGCAGTTCATTACAGCATTGTAGCGCTTGGTTTCCTAGGGATTGTCTTCATCCTATGTGGATGATTGCTAAAGACGTTATGTGAAATAGATTGCTGTACGAATTCCTGAGGATCAGTTTGGGATCCTTCTGTGATCTGTTCCAGTGCACTTACTACTTTTGTTCATATTTTGTTAGCCTGGTTTTGATTTGTAATACAATGCTTTGAATACAATTCACGTGGATTTTGTTTATCATGTGAGGTTTCATAAGTCAGTATATTAAATATTTTGCCTGAGTTCAGATTGAATCTAGTGTGTCTCCATTATGTTTTGTTTTTCTTTCAGTTTGATGAAAACTGAAGCAAGTTATCTGATCTTTCTGATATCATTTGATCTTCATAAACTTGCCTTCATTATTCTTTCTTGTCAGTTCTTCCTCCTTTTTCTTTATTCTTAACTTTATTTTACTTCAATTTGACTTCCTCTCTCCAACCTTGTCACCCCAGAAAATTGTTACTAAGTCAAGTCCTAGGTAGTTTGAGGCTGAAAGTGTTGAAATACTGGTTGGTGAAGGAGTATATTTTTATTATTGATTGATGAAATTGTGCATGCTGTGTTAACTGTTTATGCTCTTGTGCTGCATTAAAGAGTGGGAGGGGGTATTTACATTCCCTCTATATCTGATCTTTAGTTTTCATGTTCTTTTTATCTTGCAATAATACTTTAAATGTAATTAGGTAGTGCAGTTTCTTTGTAGGTTTGTTTTTGTTTTTTTTTCTGGCTTGCATTATTAAACATGGTTAGCCGTTTCTTTGTCTGAATTAATAATGTTCACAGAAGTGGTGATATGCAAAGTTAGCATACATTACTGAGAAGAAGTTTGCAGACCCCATAACACAACAGTAGAAGCCTTTATTTCACATTTTAGCAGATTGCTGCCAAGGCCTGTGGAAGGAGTTTTTCTCTTTGTCCCCACTTTTTCCCATTTTGTGTTATAGCCATAAATCTAGTGAGGAGAAGCCTTACAAATAAAAAATTTTGCCTCATGTAGCTGATTAGAGTGTTCTGGTACACTTAAAATTCTTTAGAAGCTGGGCTTCTTTAGAATTGCACAGTTTATGTTAATCTCATGGGATGGAGAAGAGTCTCTAAATAGAAGATCTGATCCTACTTGGAAGACTGAAAGGGCAGTTAGGAATATCTGTAAACAAGGATGCTGATGCTATTCTAGTTTTTACTTCTGATGTCCTGCCAATCTGAAAAACTCCTAACTTCAATTGCTTTCTGTTTTATTTTTAAATTAAAATTTAAATAATGGAATTGTTTAGCTCTAAGAAATAAGATTTATTATTAAGTTGATTAAATTTAGTAAATGCTTAGTAAACACAACTGTATTTCTGTGCAAACTTTTAAATGACAGATCCAGGTTATTTGGCCATGTTTTCTGTCTTTCCTGTCCCTGAAAAATGATAATTAATACCTTGTGATGACAGCCACAGGATAGGCAAAGGCTGCAAATTCAAAGTATGGACAGGAAAAAGGGTTTGGTTCCCCAAAGGTGGGTGAAGAAAAGCTTTGTTGCTGAGTTACATGGTAGAAGGAAAGTAAACATAGAAATTCTTGTGAAAGTACAGATGTGCACACATGCCATTAGACAGTGAAAAGCTGATGTGAGTATTAATGTTTTCTGATGGTAGTTGTGCTTAGTCTTCCACACAGTTGTTCTTATAGAATATTGCTTGTTGGGGAATTAAAAGAGGTGCTTAAGCTTATTAAAACTTATTTATTCTGATATATTGATTACTTTTCTTTTTCTCACAACCACTTCAGCTCAACCCCAGTCTAGTTTCTCCACAACACTTCAATATATGTTGTTTTTGTGTTTCTTTTACGTTGTTACTTGGGTTTTCCTTGCAAAAATAACTGAGTGGAAGAAAGAGAATAAGCTGTAGTGCATGACTGATGCATCAAAGTGGCTATTGATAGACAATAAATAGCCTTACTTTTTCCTTCTTTTCAGAATGCTAATAAATAGCTAGAATTCCCAAAAACGTGTATTTAGTCCTTTGTTTTTATAGCAGAAGTAAAAGAACAAATTGGTTTGATACATACTTAATGAAAATTAGACAAGAGTTTAACTTAAATATTGGTTTAAATGTAACATAGAGAAACGTCTTTCAACAGCACTTGTTGAGCAGGGGTCTGATCAGCAGAAATTAAAAAAGAAATTGAGTCCATTTTTGGGTAAAGGAGGGAAATCTGAATGAAGAGTAGCAAATCCATTGCTATATCATAAATGGACAGCTGGGAGATGTTTCTTTGCTGTTTGGAGTAAGATTTTTTGGCTCCTATTTTTCTGCATTCCCATTCTGTAATACTCTCAATGTAAAAGCATATTAATTAAAATGTTTTCAGAAACAGTTTTGTACTGTTTCAGATGCATTTCCTACTGTATACCCTTAGCATGTTTTGCAAAAAGAGTTATTGTTTAACTCTTTACTATAATTTATGTGAAAGCACTTACTTGAAAAGCATCTTATCCTAGGTGGTCCTTCATCAGTCTGTCACACTTCCTTTGTTTCTCTATGTATAGAAAGATAAGATCAGCACAGTGTTTAACAAAAGATTTTTTAAAAAACAACAAGAAAACGCAAAACAAAATTTGCCTTGAACAGAATGCTTTCTGCTGTTTGAAAGGTAATGGTGAGAAAAGTGATGATAGATCATTTAGAAATGTTTGTCTTTGCTCTAGGGAGGTTTATCATACCAAACGAATGCAGCACGTCATCACTGTAAAATGGACTTCAGATAACAAATACATTCTGTGTGGCTCAGACGAGATGAATATCCGCCTGTGGAAAGCTAATGCTTCTGAAAAACTGGGAGTGGTAAGAGTTGATTTTGCTTTTTTTATTATCACAAGATGTTTGGGGGTTTTTGTTATTATTACCACCAGTTAGCCTCTTCAGCCTCTAAAAACATGTTTATGAAGGGAAGCTGTAAAATTATAGTTTGACATTTGTGTTTAATTTGCAGATTGACATGTGCAGTATAGCTCAATGCATTTACTGCAGCTTATAATAATAATAAGAAAATTACATGCTTCATTATTGCTACACAAGATTACTTTTTTAGTCTTCTTTAATGTTAACAATAATCATCAGTTCTATCTAAACTAGATTTGAATTTTTTACCTGTGTGCTAATGGTTAGAATTCATCCTTTACCACTGGGAAAAAGGTAATAAATTCTGTTTAGCCATACTTAAATAATTCTATTGAAGTTTGGAATTATGACTTTTAAAGGTTTTGACTAGCATATAATTAGTTTGTGTTCATTCATGCAATTCGTTTGTTAAAAAAACTCTATGCAAATAAAAAAAAAAACATGTTGTGATGAGCATATGTGTTGTAAAGTACACTGTTTGCACTGACGCCTAGTTTGACACCGAAATTGTCATTAACCTGTATAACTCAGATACCAAGTGGGCAAACTGGGTTGGTATCTGAAGTCCACTTAATTCAATGTAAGTCTGTTTGGTGGAGGGGTTCCTGGTGTGAACAATCACCAGCCTTTTTAGATAAGTATTTTCAGTTATACTTGTTCAAATGTTTATGTACAGACAAAGCCCAAATGTTCCTGTTCAGTTACCAGCTGCATAGATTCATCTGCACAGTTGTGTCAGAGTGTTGAGTGACTTTGGAGAGTGAATTTGGCACTTTGCTGGAAGTAATCCCTTTATGTAGCTTTATATTGTTGTGGTATTTTGGAGGTGCTTACACTGCCTTTTCTGAGCCCATCAGCAGAGCTGTCAGATAATGTCTGGGGGAATCTTTGCTTGATCTTGTGAAAGATTGTGGGAAGAGGAAAGGGAAGCTGTGATTCAGGGAAGATTGTGGTATGGCTGAGATGCTGGATCTGTTGCATACTAATGTAATGTCTAGGACTGCTTGTGATTACCTGAAGCTCCATCAACTTGGAAGTATCTGTAGGAGAGAAGTGAAGCAGAGCTGGGAGAGGTGGCAGGTGGAGGGAGTGGAGGAGTACTTAGGGCTACACTGAGGCACTGGATATGGAGTGGCATAGTTAAAATAACATGTATCTCTTTAGCCATGGCCCACAGTGGGTATTGGGAAGTCCTGTTAGTAGGTAAAAAAAAAACAAACCCACAGCTTTGTGGTCTTTGCAGTAATTGTGATTACAAACGACTGTTCAGGTTGAATTTTTTTTAATTTTAGTTTCTTTAAGGTTACCTTTTATTTTCTTTTTTATTTCCCCCCTGCTCTTCTGCATTGATTATTGGGATTTTCCCATGTGGTGCTTTGGTCAAGCACATAAATACCAGTTCCACAGTTGCTAACTTTAGGGATCCCACAAAGCTCATGAGAGACTTTACTTTTGGATTTAATGTTCGTGTTGAATTTGTTTCGATAGTGCAGTGTTGGGTAGAAATATTACCTGTTTTCCTTCTGTTATATCAGTATGCTTATGGCAACACCCTTTTCACCTGATTTTATGATATTAACTGAAACTTTTTCCATTTACTCACTATATTTTTAGCAAGAGATCATAATGTTTCTCACTAAGATGGTGTTCCGTAACAGAATTGTCTGGTATTTTTGATGTTCATCTTTACTCTGAACCCTTTGTGTGAAGGACAAGTGGGTAAAAAGAATGTCACAAATACCATTTTCATGTAGAAGGGTTCCTAATATTTTCAGATGTGAACAAGAAGTTCACTGTATTGACTACTAGATGGCATTGGCTCCTCTTATGAAAGAGTAAGGATAATTGACTCTGGGAAGTAATAGACAAACACAACTACTCCTGCATTGGAGAAATATTGCACACCAAAAGGATGGTTTGAAAACTGGTCATGGATGGGCCTAAAAAAAGGCACTGCTTAGTTGTAACTACTGGATTGTAGCTATTGGATATGGTCTGCACGTTAATACTCTTGTGTTCCTTGACCTGACAAGAATCCTACACAAAACAGCCTTTGTTATTTTTCTTTGTGAGTACAGTGCTGTTGATTGATGTACCCCTTGGAGGCTGTGCCTGCCATGTGGCTCTGCTCTTTTGGGATCGTTCCAGTGAAGCTTTTGTAATGTGTGTAAGGCTGCGTGTTTCTGTCACAACTTGGGCTGTTAGCTCCCAAGAGAACCAAATCAATGACACAGGTCAAGTGACATGTGGTTTATTATTTGATTCTTTTTATTATTATTTTTTTCCCCCCTGTTTTCTGAGTTATTCTTAGGGAGATTTTTTTTTGTTGGGTTTTTGGTTTTTTTTTGGTTTTTTTTACTGTCAGAAGTGAAAATCCTCCCATCATTTATTATCCTATTGCAGAAAAAACACTTCTTAACATCAAAGGAAGCAAAACTATTTAGAAATATAGGAAGAACTTAAAAGGGACATACTGTCTTACGTAGGAAAATTGATCTCACTTCACAGGACAGAGATGAATTTGTGAAGAAGTACATTATAATGAGTACATTTCACATCCCTGTATCTTATGTGGGAGTGTGTTCAAGCATGCTGTTGTTGAAGCCGTGAATTTAGCAACATACAGAATTTGAAGCTGTCTGAAATGTCTAAAGTTGTTTAAAATTTTTTAGAAGCACTGAAGTTTTGTTTTCCAGATGTTTAGAGAGCAATTGTAGCTAATAGGACTTAGGAGTCCTCATGGCTTATCACGCTCTTGGTTATATCTTGGGAATATTGCTTGGATTCAGGTAACTGTGTAAGTCCCTGTTTGATCCAGCCTGGTAGTTCCTGTGATTGTTAACCATGCAACTGTTAATGGCTGTTATAATAGGTTCCACTGATTTCCTTTAGTATCTGTATTTAGAGTATTGGTGTTCTTTTTTAGAGTATTGGTGTTCTTATCTTCACAGACATATGCTTGCTTATTTTATAAATGTCCAGTTCTTCCACAGTCTGTGGCTATTTTTTGAATGTTTTGAATATTCAAAGCTGAACATTCAGTAATTCTGTCAGAAGTGTCAAAATATGTCTTAAATGCTTAGTTGCTTGGTCTGCTGTTTTTCTTTGCTGAGAAGATTTGATTGAATGACTCATCCAAAGGTCACTGTGTTTCTGATATAATGCTAAAATCTTGCAATACATTGTATTTTAAGATGGATATTTTTGTGCTGGTGGTGGGTAGAAATCAACATCCTGAAAGAGAAAGAAAAATAGTGATTAAATTTTTTTTTTTCTTGATGAGTACTTAGTTGTTTTTTGCATTGCTGAGTTCCAGAGAAGTTATAGTGAATATATAGTACTCATGTTGTGGCTGGTGAACATTTATCCAGTTGGAAAGTTGTACTTTCTGAACCATAGCCACCCGAGCAGTCATCAGTTCTGACATGCATGTTTGTTTTGGGTGTTAATGTATTTGGCACTGCACTCATTATTCAAAATCAGTGAAACATGAAAGAAAGAAGAAGAGTCTCTGGAGGAGCCAGAGGCATCTTATGTCTTTACTCCACTGTTGATTAAGTCTGCACAGGTTTTATGTAGGGGTAACAAAACCCAAATATCTGTGTTGGAGCTACTGCAGAGGTTGCTTTAAAATAATTTTCTACATTTACCTTTTAATAAATTTTCATTAATTGACATATATGTACTATTAAATAGGACATAGCAGGTGTTATTTTTAGAGCAGTGAACATCTATCTCTGCATGCCCAGAAGCAAGACTCAGTTAAGACTTGAGAAACTCTAGACTGTTCAAATATGTAAAATATGGCTTGTTAAGTATGTTTGATGCTTTTTTACCTGTGCTTTTGAAGAAGTGTGGGATTTCTGAAAAGGTAAGTGATTTTGACTTTTGAGGAGGAAAATTGACCTTGGTCTGATTGGAAAGGCTGAAAAAGATGCTGTAATAGAGTAGATTTCAGTTAGTAGTGTACAATTAATGTAATTGATAGGAAGAAAGGGATAGACTTGGTTTTTCTGAATTGTACTGAAAGTAATGAACCATCAGTAAAACTTGTAAAAGCTGTGTTGCTTTTCAGTCTACTGCCACATTAAAAAGAAGCTGTACCTGAACTTTTTATAGTGTGAATTCTTAGTAACATTACTTCTGTGAGTAACAGCTGCAAAATTTTGTCTCTGTTACTTTTATGAATTACAACAGAGCAGTGGGTTAGGATGCGTAGAATTTTAGTGAAACTACTGATGAGTGAGTGAACAGCAGTGGAGCATAGGTTTACTGCTTTCTTAAAAAATGCAGAAATACCAGATTTTGGGTAAGGGCTAGTAGAGGTAGGAGAGTGCTGTTAGAAATTTTGGTTTTGATCTAGCAAAGTGCATTAGCAGGAGCACATCAAAACTGTCTTAAGCAATTGTTTATCCTTTCAGTCTGTCTCTAGTATGTGGTTCCATTTTCTGAGATAATGCTCATAACAAGCAGTACCAGATACTGTGGGTCGTGGCATTCTTTTCATAGTGATTTTCAGCTTGTGATTCAGTGCACCTGTAACTTCAGCCCTATAGCTATGATTTTATGCTCTTAACATCTACATTGCCCTACATTACCTTTCTGGTGTTTTGCTTTTGTCATCCATTTAGATGTAAAGAGATCAAAATTTTTGGTCCAGGAAAGAATTAATAATGAACTTTATGGCAATGAATTTAGAAAGGTGTTTTCAGCAGAGTGACAGAAAAGTAAATAAAGGCAAGCTATGGTGTAGAAAACTTCTGGGGTATATCTGGATTCTAAAAATATATTGCCTCTGTGCTCTTGTCTGCCCTAACCTAGAAGGACGACCTGAAGAGGACAGATAAACATTCATTTCCTATTCTCATGCTGAATTACAGAAGTCTTAATAGTATGTAGTTAAATACAGCCCTCTTGAAGAGGAGAATTTTTTTAAGGGTGGTTTTAGCTTCTAATCAGGGCTCTGCAAAAATGCTTACTTTTCTTCTGCTTAGATGGAAAAATAAGCAGTCTGTGTCATCAGGAGTGAGGAGAAGAGGCATGGGCAGTTTACTCAGGGAGGCATTTTCCTATTGCTGACAACATGGTTGCATTTAAAGAGTACTTTTTACCCCTTTTTCACCCTAAGTATTTGCTGTGAAATACTCCTGTTGTAGTGGCACAAATCAGCTATGTTTCTGCCACATAATCTTCTTTTTCCTCATGTAGGAAAGAAATTGCACATTCATTATTTGAACATATGACAAAACAGTCGTATGTCACCTTTAAGCATGCCTTCCCCTCATGATGTCACATAATTCCTAATTTATTTTGCATATTAAATTGGACAGTGTTCTAGTCCCTATAAATGAAATCTCTAATCATGCTGTGCATCTTCTCCAGCCCAAAACAGAATAGGAAGTAACGCTGTTCTCTTGGGCTGTTCACACTGACCTTTGTAAAGTGACTTGCAAGAGAGAGTTGGAGTTCAGTGCATTATTGCAGTGTGCTTTCTTAGCTATCTACTCTCTCTTATAAAGGAAAATTGTCATTACTGCAGAATTTTCTTTTACCATTGTGTGGATGAGGGTGCACTTAGCACAGCTGGGTGTATTGGCTGTTGGCATCTGGTAGTTGGGTGGAAAGTCACCAGCTGTGTGCCTTTCTCTATACCACATTACCCATAGAAATGGAGTCAGGCTCCACTACCTCTAAATCTATATTAATTTTTTAAATAACATGTCCTGGATGTATCTTTAATTTACAGATTCACCTCTTGTCTGTGGAATCATCAAGGTTATATTAAATCGGCAGCAATTTGCTCTTCTAAAATTAAAGGAAAATCATTGCATTTAATTAAAATAAAGCTCTTTAATTTGGATTATGTTGGCAGTTTTCTGCAAAGTGGGAACACCTGGGATTTACTGAGAGTGAACCAGCTATTCACAGGCTGGGTCACAAGAAGGAATTTCGGTAAAAGGGGGAGGGTAGCTTTAGTGGGGTGAGACTGTAAAATTTACTCAATTTCATTTTCAGAGGCCACAATGAATGTAAGTAAAGCAGAAGGATTTGCATTTTATGAACAAGAGGGTGTGGAGAAAGAGGTTAAGAATGTCTGAATAAGAATTTTTTGAGCCATGAGCTACTCTGTATCTGGTACCTGGTTTCTTTGTTGTCCCAAATCAGAAGCTCCTTTGTGGTAATTTTTATCAATACTTGTTTTCAGACCATTTATGGTATTCTGGACCAAAATCATCTGAATGTGATATTTATTAATTCAGAATTCACAAAAAATTCTACCAGAAATAACTCACAAAAGTGATGTCCAGAGTGGAGAATAAAAAGCAAATTGCTGATTTCGAGGTGGGGGGAAACACATGTCTCATTATATTATATGTGGGATTTCCAGCCGGGTGTATAATAAAGTTGTTGGTTTTGTTACTGCTTTTTTTTGTTAGCATCAGTTTCTGTCTTCTTGAAAGTGAGAAGTTAGTGACACTGAGTCATTTACAAAGCTGAATAAATAGAAGGTGCCTGAACTATTGTTTTACTTACAATATTTTAGGCAGAGATGTAGTGTGACATAGATGTGGGATGGTAAAAAACTGGTGCCATGGTTTAATTGAAAATATGAAGGGTTTTTGAGATGTATGAAATTTGGAGTTACAAAGTTTGGGCAGGAGGGTAGGAAAAAGAGGATGGGATTATTGTCATCCTATATTTAATACTAACAGATTTTATGTTTATATGAAAGCTCGCTAGACTGAAATGCAGCTGAAATTCCCAAAGATCCAAGCAAATCCAAAATACATAGAGATTGCTATTCCTTATGAAGCAATGCATGCTTTAAACAAAACCACAGGAAACATTTTTTTTCCTTTTGATAAATAAACATTAGGACCAAAGGATAAAAGCCTAATTGAAAAAAGATCTTCTGTAGATTGGTTGTCAGGAGAAGGTGCTTCTTACTTTCAGTGTTGTTAACGGTGGCTCGGACAGAATTTTAATAATGAATTAAAAATTAGTCTTTTGTGGCAGACCAGCTCACCTGTATTTCATGTGTTTGTGATACTGAGACTTTTTTAGCTGTTTGATGAAAGTTGGAACTCCTTGTGTGCCATATAGTCAAGCAAACACTTGAAATCTGATCTGTGCTTTGTGCTTCCCAAGGGATCAGGGTGCTGGGTAAGATTTAGGCCACCTGAAGAGCTGTCTGTAAAGCTGTTCATGAAGACAGTTCCTCTACAGCATTTATAATTAGACTGGCTAGTGATTAAAATGCCTGAAAATATTTGTTTTACAGGGGAAGTTGATCATCATTAGAGGTTAGGAAAGACCAAGAGTGTTTACTGTCAGCTATTTATGTTCTCATTTGTCACTCTACAGCACATTAAAGTCTGATTCTTGGGAATTAAATTAGGTTACTTCACTCAGCTTTGAAAGGATAACATTTTGTGTTTGAGCGTTGGGGTATTGGAATTTTAGGTTTTTTAATACTCACCTACCCTTATGCTGAAGGAATTTGCTGGAAGGAAGCCATTTGAATGAAAAGTTAAAATTTTGTTTTGTAGAGGAGATTGACAGTTAAATCCCTGTTCTTTTACAACATGCTTGTCTGTGTTATTTTCCCTGTAGCTTGCACCTCGAGAGAAGGCAGCTATGAATTACAATCAGAAGCTGAAGGAGAAGTTCCAGTTTCACCCTCAGATCCGGCGCATAGCTCAGCACCGACACTTGCCCAAGAGTATTTATTGCCAGATCAAGGAGCAGCGGATCATGAGAGAGGCTCGGCGGCGGAAGTACGTGTTCCTCTTATGCCTTTCCTTTCTTTCCTCTTAATAGAATGCATCACTGCAGTGCTGCTGTGGCAGTGGTGCATGGGAGTTGTAGAGCTCCTTTGAACATCTGAATGAGCGATCGTGAACTGCTGGATTGATTATAAGGAAAATGCAGATGAGTGCCAATGTCAGTGAGGACTGGCTGCTTCCCTGAAGCACAGTGAAGACATGGAAACAGATACCATGTTGGAAAGAGCCACAGTGTGCTGTGATGCCCCATTGTAATGGAAATAGGATGGGCTGTTTTGGGGTGTGTGGAGGGTTTTTTGGTTTTCGTTTGTTTTTTTGTCGGTTTGTGGTTTTGGTTTATTTTGGTAATGCCAGATTCCAGGATGAATGTTTTATGCCACCTGGATCATTGCCATATTGGAATTTCCAGGAGTAGGAGGTGGCATACTTTGCTATAGCCAATGGTGGGTCTTCATCTTTAATTTTATTAGCTAAAAAACTCCACAAACTTGAGCAGTTGATCCTGTTGACATGAAAACCAAGCTAAGCTCCCAAGGCAAGGCTTATTTGAAACCTCTCTAAATTAGCCAACTTCAAAGTTACTTTCAAAAGGGATGGTCCTTCTTCCCAAAGGAGTATGTGGCTTTTGGTTATTAGAAACAGAGCAATTCTTAGCTTTTTTTGTTTTCTTTGTAGAATAACTCCATTAGTAGCTTGGGGAGGAGTATTTCTTAAACGTTTGTGCTGACTACTGAGTTTCATTTTTCTGTTTTGTTTCTAGGGAACTGAATCGTCGTAAGCACAGCAAGCCGGGATCTGTGCCATTTGTGCCAGAGAGGAAGAAGCATATTGTGGCAGTAGTGAAATAATTGTTTTCACATGTACAAAATGTCACAATGAAAGAAAAATGTCACTATTAAAAGAATACACTGTACAAAATTTGATGGACTTTGGTAAGACAGCATATGGTTCCAGAAATACAACTTTCCTTTCAAGCTTGTGCATCCTCTGACTTCTCAAGTCATCGTCTGCTTTGAGTAGTTAAGGGAATTTCCCCTGTAATTGTTTTTTGCCATTTGTCTGATGTTACTCGCCCAACACTGCATATTGCAGTGGAGTTTGACCCTTTTGATACAAGCAGATAACTTGGTGGAGAATATCTGTAACTGGTACTGTTACTACAAAAAAAAGGATGAAATAGGTTAATATTTGTCAAAGCAAAAAACCCTGCTCCGTACAGAGTTAAAAAAATTACTGTCTTTATGCTGTCTTTTAAAAAAAAATTTATTTAAACAAATTTAATAAAGTGACCTTAAGCAATAGACTAGGTTTTGATTATTCCAACTGATTATTCAAAATGTCTGCATTATACTTCTCATGGTACAATATATTATTTTCCTTTTATCCAGAAAGCAATTCAGCAGGAATTTTCAGACATCTGTAAGCATATTTATAATTTTGCTCTGCCTTCGTAACTATTGTTATATAACTTGACCAAACTTCAGATTTTAAGTTGCTAATATTGATGGTTACTTAGTTGAATCATTTTTCTCTTTAAAACCTGTAAAATCTGGGTGAAAAATGACATAAATTTTATAAACCACAGAAACTCCTCTGGATGAGACTTATTATAAGCTTTCTATTTTATATGTATAGAAGATAAATGGAAGTTTCACACTTCACAAGGTCTCTATAGCCCAAAGTTCCTTTACAGTTTGCCTGGGAAACACGCTGCTTCACTTCCAGTGGGATAAACAGCCTTTTACTGAAGCTACCAAGGTGATCAGAAAACTATGCTGGAATTAAACTAGGCTGTCTAGACTGAAGAGAGATACGAGATATGTAACAACTGTAATGTTGCTTAACATCATCTGTACAAAAAGATCTTTTTAAGTCTTAACACTACAGTCTGTAATGATGCTTCCCTTACCCCGAGCTTATGCACAAAAAAAAAATTGGTAAACTCAAGTAGAGTAAACTTAATTTTTTTTTTAATCTGAAAATTGCGCATTTGCCTTCATATAGTATCCTGTTTAATGTATCTGCTGACACTAATCCATGCGTATTTCTGGTTCTTACTCTTTAGCTTGTCTCTTGCAGTACTGTTTGGGCAAGATTCCTGAATCATCCTGGCAAAATTATGGCTCTTTGGTGATAAGAGGCCATAATGTATAGGCCATAATGTATCTTTGACTCTCTGGATCACTTACCTTTATGGGGTGATGCAGGAAGAGAAGCAGATCTGAGGAGCTATAAGTAGGATGATGAGAAGAAGTGGAACAGATCAGGAAATAGGCTGATGCTGGCTGTGTGCCTGTTGTACTAATACAGTGCACTCTGTGCCAAATACAGTTTATTTTCTTCCTGAAATACTGAAAAAATTGAGGGAGAATATGCAATCCAAAATACGGCTTGTGACACAGCTGTGGTCAAGTCTTGCACGATTTGCAAAACCACACTAATCTCCTGAAATGTGATTAAAAATTTTCAGCCTTGTCAGTTTTGCGTGAGTTGAAGTTGTTGATTATTGATTTGTTGAGTCATGGTAACCTCTGATGTGAACAAGCCCTGCTGCTTGGAATTTATTAGCTTTGGTGAAGAACTCTGAATGTAACAAGAGCTTTCAGTTCTGAAGTTGGTTAGGTTTTGGTGGGGTATTGGTGTGGAGCAATCGGCATGAGCCATGTCCAAAGGATCCCCTCATGTTCTAAGACCTTTGTGAACTCTTGCTTTCATAGGGGACCCAAGTGGTGCAACTCAAAGGATCAGGGTTGGCTAAAAATTGCTAGAAAGATTGTAACTATGCTGAAAAAAGGAATTTTAACATTATGAGGGTTACTCAGAGTCTGTGCATTTGGTTATGAATTCCTTTTCCAAAATCTTTGGAAAACAGACTTTTTCCTGGAATGCTAAGAGGGTGCCCCACTTGATGCCAAGACCAATCTCTGTGTAAAATTATAACCAAAGTCAAGTCTTGCTGTGACTTCTAGAAATGTGTTAGTTGTAAAATCAGTGTAGGTCTGAGCTGCAGCTTTCTGGTTGGAAATTAGTAATTTGTAATTTTGCAGATGGTGGTTGCAGTCTGTCAGTTCAGAAGATCCCTGGACATGGATTTGTACACTGTTGGGCTAACTGCTGTTGATTTATCCCTTTTGGAAACCCTTACAGTTTGTCTCTGATGCTTTTTGTGGTCATCTACCTAAAGTACATAATGCCACAATACTCAAATACATTTATTTAAGTGTAGTAGTTGGCAGGTGGTAGCTGTGCTTGCAAGAAGTGCCCATGTAAGTCTGTTACAGGCCATTGCTGAAATGGTTTAGAAATAAAATTAAGGAGTTGGAGCCCATAATAATTTTTTATTTGGCAGGCATTTTTATTATTTTTTCCCGTCAGTGATTTCAGAGGTGTAATCAGACCTCATCTTAGTCACCTTAATGGAGTTACCTAGATTTATTAAATCGACTGTATGTAAAAAGATCATGGATACATGCATCTGCATGTATGTGTACCCAAGTGCATGCAGAGTAAAGTCGTTATTACCACATAAAATACTGAAAATCTAAGGAAACTGGTAGTGTTTCCCTTCAAAATTTTGCTGTCATTGATTAAAGAAAAAAAGGAAGATGATGTATTATTTTCTAAACCAATGTATTGCCTACAGACCTGATTAAAAAAAAACCCCAAAACTTCTGTATATGTTCTTTCTTTGGGAAGATACTTAAGGAGTGGTTTGAAAGAAAAATAATTTCTTTATTGCATAAACACTTAAAACAGTATTCATAGCCTTGGTGAATTTAGCTGTTTCATGATACAGCAGCTATGGAGTCATCAATGTTTTATTTCTATTTTATCATAGCCAGACTATGTAATGAAACAGATATTTGAATAAAGTAATTTCTTTTACTCTCCATATATTACAGATACCTAAAACAAACTAAATGACTGTAACCGTGGTGGGAGTTTTGTACTGCTTAATTAGTGGTTTGTTTCAGTCTTTTTTGCTTTCACTGGGAGCCAAAAATGACCACTTAGGTATGTGGAAATATACTTTTTAGACCAACTGAATATTTCAACAGGAGGGTTTTTTGCCAGTGTCTGCATGGCCCTTCTAAACTTTGCTCATGGTAGCAGAATCCCCTGGCTGTTGGGATGACGGCTTTTTTTTTCCCTGCCAAGCCAAAGGACCCCAGGCTGTTGTGATTCCTGTGTCATCAAGCTTGTAACAATATAAAATAATACCTGTGTGCACACCTACACACTATACAAACAATAAACACTGCCAGCCACAAATCCCCAGGGGCAGAGTGCAGTGCATGTGTTGGCACCTGTGCAAACAGAGACTGTGCTGGGTATTGCTGCTCCACCCTCTTCCTTCTCCAGCTGGCCAGGCTGAGCCTCACCCGTGGTGTGCACACAGCTGTAGTGGGGGTCTGTCAGACACTCCAGGCACTGACTGACATCCAGCCCATGTTTCCCCTTTGCAGGCCCCTGGACCTTCAAGTGCCTCAGACATGTGGTCCTGCTCCAGTGGCTCATACTCCTGTTGTCCTGCTTGTGGGCTATTTGCACTTGAGGTTTGCTAGCCTTGACAGGTAGATGCACACAAGACTAGTGAGAAATAGGTTGCAATAATAATCTGGGGTGGGCTGCAGCAGTGCAGTGCAATTGGTAAGCTGTCTACATGGGACTGGTCCCCTTTATCCTCTTTGTCCTTGGTTTTTCTGTGCCTCTTTCTCTCCAGTCTGCCTTAGTCACTCCCATTACACAATTTTGGTGGTTACCTTAAACATCCCAGAGGAAGATTGGCACACTTCCACACTGCTTCAATCCACTAAAAAATAATCCTCTAATAAATTTTACACAGTACCTAAATTCTTACTCCTCTCAAGTCTTAAAACCTTTAGGTAATCCCTCAGTTTGTGGAGTTTTCTAGGGAGTTTCCTTCACTTGTTTAGTGGGTTTTGTACTAGGAGCACTCATCTGTATCATTCCCCTTCCATGTTTTTTGGATTGGTGAGGCTGTGCACTTGGTTTTTGCTAATTGTTCTGATCCTTGCCGTGGCCTTGTGTTTAATTGGTAACCTTTAGTCAGGTAACATGCTCTGTTACATGGAAGTATCTCTGCAGTACTTTCCCAGTGATTGGACCAAGGATGTGGTGGAGGCAGTAGAATTCATCTTGCTTAACCTTAGATGTCTAAAGTGAAGGCCCAGTGAACAGCTTTGCAAACCTGATCTGTACTCACTGGAGGTAAATACTTTTTTCAGGAGATATTTATCCCATGCTTCAGACATATTTTAGTTAAAACTTTATACTTAACATTATGATGTGAAATATGACTAGTTAACTTATGAATATCTGTCTAGGTTTGGATAGAATTGGACACAGAGGCAGTTAGGCTTAAGGTGAGCAAAACTGGTGACAGGCAAACACCTTGTGCATCTTCTGCAATTCTGCACCTAAAAGTCTAAAAATGTTTAAAGAGAGATGAATGATTCATTTTGTAACTGAAGACGAAGAAATTTCTGTGGATAATGGTTTGTGGGAAACAAGCTCAGTGTTAAACTAGACAAAGGTGAAAAGGTATTTGAAGAAAAGGGACTTTAATTGGAAAGAATGTGATGTGCTCACCCAAGACTTCTGGGGCTTTAGAAGGTATGTGAAGAATTCTAGGACAAAATCAAAGATCACAGTTCAAATACCACGAACTAAAAACTGCTGAAAGTGTCATTGCTTACTATATTAAATGAAAAAAATACACACTTCCTCTCAGTTGAGGGTTATGTACTTTATACACAGTTTGAAACAACTTTCAGGACTTATTTTCAAAGGTAGTGAGTAATTACTGTTTGACTAACTTGAGGCAGAGCTGCTGTTTTCCAGTGCCTTCAAAGTTTGGTCTGTGATTTCTGAAGTTTTTGGAATACATAATGGAATATCTTGAGATTTAAAATTTTTCTTATATTAATGAATGTTAGTATACTTAATGATTTCATTTTGTCTAGGGCTGGAGCAGTTTCAGCAGGTACAAACAATGGGTAGATGGAAATGATCAGGAGCTTATAGCATGTTGCATCATGTTTTCTGCTTTTATGGCTTGTGTGGGCAAAACCAAAGATCTTTCAGCAGACAAAAGAGCATTGCTGATTATTAAGAAGATAAGTGGATGGAGATGATATTTTGACTGTCATTGTAAAAATGTGATTAAAAACCATAATACGATAGAAACTCACAGATTTAATATAGATTCAGTAGACATATTGTGTTCATGTATTTATTACAATACTGACATCCAAGCCTCTAACTTGTATTCAGTCAGAGTGGAATTATTTGAAGACGTGGCTTTTTTTCTAAGAGCCTTATTGTAGAATGTGACAATTTTTTTCAACAACCTGAAAAATGCCAATTATTTACAAAGCAGTATATGAAAACTGTAGTTGCATAAGGTACAAGTGGGCTGTGGGATGTAGCAAGGGATCTGTTACACCTGCTAAGAGAGGCCATTGCACCAAACAACTACTGGAAACAAGTCCACTAGTTCATGACAGAGCCAAGCCTTATCAACAGCTGCAGAGTCCCAGTGTGGGCACTCCTGCTTTTGCTATCTAGGGCAAACATCCCTGGGTAGCTAAGCAGCAGCGTTCGTCATTACTCATTTTCCTTTTGCTCTGTCCTGTGAGAACAGCTGTTTGCTGTTTTTCTGCACTTTGACATCTGGGGTAGAGATCGAACAGTACCTGAGGATGAAATCACTTCTTCCTATTTGTAAAACTGTTTTGATCTGAGGATTCCAGATTTTCCAGCATTATGGTTTTCTTTCTCTTCTGTTTTTGTTCTCTTCACATCCCTGCTTCCCAAAATAGCACCTCAGAAATTCTGGCTTTCTCTATGGTCATCATTGACTTGGCTGTATGACTTACGTTTTGCTAATCAGAAAACTTAAATACTTCTTGCTTGAGGTTATTTCTACTATATAATATCTGGGGCAATATTACCCCAAATCCCTCCAAAAATGAGGATTGTTTTGCTTTTTAAGACCTATAGTTGCTTTAATCATTTGCAGATGCCTATGAACCTACAGTGGGGTGTGCGTAGTATTTGGGATGCACTAAGGGAAAGGAATGGACTCAAAAACTCGTGGAGGATGAGAAATCAGGAAAGCCAAAGGGGAAAGATTATTACCAGAATATAATTGCAAACTAGCGAAAGAGGTGCAGTTTGGCATGGCAGGAGATGGGGGAGCCATAAGGCATAGATCAAAAAGAAAGGAGCATGTCAGCAGTTTTCTTGCTCAGTTTGAGTGAAGACAAAAGGGAAAATTCAATCCCTCTTATGCTATAAGAATGTAAGGTGAAATATCTAAAATGCCAATTTTTTTCCCATCACAAATGGGATAATCCAGCATTTCAGTCTGAAGGCAAAAGAATCATTGGCTCAGCTGGGTATCTAAAGGTATCGTATTTATAGACCAGCTATTTCAGGAATAGAGCCTGTGTTCTTTTGCATCACTTACGGCAAAATATAACCTTGGCAAACAAAACCACTGGCAATATTTGCAGTTGCATCATTATCAAGTGAGTATTTAACATCAGAAAATGTTAGGACATTCATGATAAGCTGCTGTTTTTTACATAATCCTATCAGTTATGGCTGTCCAGTAGCTGTGGTACAATTATCTCAAACAGAAAATGTTCACTATTGCAAGTTAAAGCACCATGGGGTAGGTAACTGGATTATGATACTGATGTCAAACTGTGGAATAAACTTAATTCAGTAATTGGATGTCTAAATATGATTTGAAACTAAGGTTTAGTCAGAAGAGGGCTTTTCCCCCAGGAATAAAGGAATAAAACCAGAAATCTGGCTCAGTGACAATTCTTTAAATTATGGACAATGTGTAGTAATTTGCTTCAAAAGACAAATACTTTTATGTGTTCTGTGCCTTATTCTGTGGAGAGTCTTTTGTGTGAGCAGCCCTAGCCAGAGATTTTGACAGAGCTCTGTATGTTGAAGAAATGTTATAGTGAATTTTGAACAGAGCCAAAATTCAAACGGATGGTCACACTAAAGGTTGCAGTCACAGTAGCAGACATGGAAAAATGTGGCAGAACTAAATTATTTTTAAAAATCTATTAAAATGACTTTCATTAAAATGTTTAGTATCCAAAGATTTTATTCATAAGACAGGAAAAGCTAAAATAGTATGCAGTAGATTGTTAAATTAACCAGTTAAATATTTCAGTGAGAGATACATGAAGGAAGAAACTGCAGATCTGTCAGGTTCTCATTTTTTCTGTCTGTCTTAATTCAACCTACTTTTCATATCACCAGAAGCATAAAACTTCAGCTGTCTTGAGGAAGTAGTATCAGAAGCCAACACCATCACAATTTCCCAAATTTTCTTGCAAAACTGCTGCTTTAGTGAATATGCTGCTGAAAATGTTTCTGTGGTTTTCTTGTCTTTGGGGATGCCGAAGGTGTCAGGTGTCTTGGGCCACTATGTCCAGGCCAAGATCAGGGCCTGCTTTATTCTGTGCAACTGTTTCTGAGTAGCCAAGGGGAATACCAATGCTGACAGCAGTTTTCCATCCATTCCTTCCTGACCTGCAGATATATGTTTAATGCATAGCTACAAAAGACTCTTAGCTTGTCATGGAGGGTGCTAGGTTTCCCTGCTGGAGGCCGGCCATGGCAAAGCAGAGCATTCCACTTGAATCATTTGCTCACAGTTGAAATCATGCAAAAGTTGCTGTTTTAGTGAAGTGATAAGACTTAAGACTTCCCTCTTATGGAGCAATACAATTCTCTGAGGTCACACTGGCTTTTACCACCTTTGTTTATTGACTTTCTGACTTCAGGATATTTTAGTCAGTTCTGACAGTTCTTAAGCAGCATGTTTTTTATCAATGTCTCCAGGAAGCAGATACCATCAGCAATGTCCAGACCTACATGTGCGTGACCTGACCACAGAATTTCACTGTCTTGAAGATGTGTTGCCTCCAAAATACAATAAATTCAGTATTTACTTCAAGCCAGCTGGTTAGAGATCTTGCTCCATCTGGTGCCTTAATGAAAACCATAACATTTTTGGGGTATTGTACAGATTCACTAAAAAAATTCAGAGATCCTCTTGAAAGCTTTCTGAAAGTCAATACCAAAGACCACAGTCTAGGTATGTTTGGTATGTCCCACTGTGCATTGGTTGTGAAAATATGGTCAGCACAAGATCAGCTGCCAAAAGTAATGCTGTTCTTAAGGTACCTGAAGGTGCAGTGATGTTGCAAATCCAATTCAGTGTAAGTATGTAGAATAATTTTCTGGAGAGGACTGTGATGCTATGACAGTCTTACAGTCACTAAAATTGTCTTTCATGTAGTTTTGTAGGCTTTTTCTTCTACATTCTTCTTAAGTGGCTTCTTCTTTTGTGCTCAGTTCAAGATTTAGAGCATCATTTTGTGATCCTTTTTGCTGCCTTTGAGCAGATTTGATCTGTTTTACCCTATACTGTGTCATGCCTTCCAGTTCTTCACTTTTAAGCTATTTTCATGTTAATCCAAGATTATTTTCTCACAGTTATTGACTGGTTTAAATTAGCCAAATAGATTATTTTTTAATTGGTAGGACAATTTCAGTATGAAGTAGAAGTCTCCTCTTTAATTTGGGGTAGAGTTTCTTTTGTGGTAATGGTATTTCCTCCTTTGTTTTTTATTAGTTAATTCTAGCTATTATTAAAATCAGGAGCCCCCTTTTTGCTACCTGCCAATATGATTGTCTTTTCTCCATAAACATTTATTCCCTTTCTCCATTTTAATGGGATTTTGTCTTGACCATTTGGGAATTTCTGCTTTGCTGGTCCCTTTCTGACGCTGCCACTCCACAGCATTGCAGTGACCTAGCCCTCCTATTTTTCTTGAAAAATACTAGATAAGTCTTAGTTCTACTAATATATTTATTAGATGAAAATACTAAAATTTTGTTTCTGTGAAACCTGAAAATTATGCCTTTCAGTGGAAAAATTGCTTTTTAAAGAACTGATATCTAAACACCATACATTTGAGTGGCTATTTTTTTATTCACTTCTTCTGCAAGTATTTGATTTAAATTTATTTTCCACAATGGCAGCATATATGTCACACTCACTCTTGGCACCTAAAACTTACATGCCCAAACATTCAGAGGAACAAATAAAAATTATGACAGGTTAAAACCATGTTGTGCCCATATTTTATTATGACCAGTCTGATGTGATTTTGTGGGCAGACCATGTTCTTGCCATCAAAAGATAATTTAATTACCAAAGCTGGATAATGTCTTTATTGGTGCTGCTGTGTGAACAGATTCCAGATACCCAAATCATGTTCAGTCCATAATTAGTTCTCCCTACTAATTATGCCCAGTCATGTCAATGAGGGTATGCTGCTGTTCTGTAAGATGTTCTGTAAGATGTTTTAGAAAGTGGTTTTGTGTCATGGTAGCATTTGGAGGGTTTTCACCCTCACTGACTTGAATTGTGTACCTGCTGCTTTGCTGCTAATTGGTTCCTCATCAGCCTCACAAGGCTCTTTACGTGGTGTCACTCACAATCAGTGCAACTTCTCTGTTTTCCTCCAGCAGGGGAACCTCAGTAGTTCATGATTTTATTATTGTTCTTCAATTTGATACAATCTGTTCCTGACCATCTGTACCCATTCATGCTGAGCATATCAATACTGTAATTTTCCATCTCCCTCATAACTTGAGCTGATTTTTCCAGCTTGCAGCATTGTAGGTACATGCCAGGATCTTGTACATAACCTGGAGCAGCAGATACTTCAAGGTTTGAGCTTCTTGCTGAGATGGGATTGGACTGATGCTTGTTGCACAGATTCGTTTGGGGCTGTCCACTAATCCAAGGAACTGAGATGGATATTGTCATGGAGACAAAGTGAAGGCTTAGCCAGTAATATTTCTAGAGGAAGGTGGTCAGTCTTGCATCCAGCTCCCACGCTTGAAGAATCAAATTTCTGTCTGGCCTCTATCTTTGATTTACCCAGCCTTGGTAGACCTGCCGGGAGCTTACATAATCCTGCTGACATAACTTTGGATCAGAGGCTCCTAAGCAACCCAGCACAGCAAGGTACCAGGTTCAGAAATGGGGAAAAATGTGGGTTTGCTTCTGTGTGGGGTGAGTGTGCATGCACATGTGCGTGTGTACTTTGCATAATTCTGGCAATTTGTATCCTGCTGTACTTAGAATTAAGCAGGTTAATTTAGCTTTTCCTCTATTTGTTCATATCTGGTGCTTAGAGGATTTGGAAAATCCTATTCTCAGCCATGAGCTAATTTCATAGAACCTACTACAACTGTTACATGTTTTCTGGTGGACTATTCTATTATTTAAAAAAGAATTTTCTTTTTCTTCACATAATGTCTTAAGTGAAGTACTTGTAAGTGGCATGTGATTAGAAATCTGATAAATTATATCCTTTCAGTATTTAAGTAATCTTTTGGGTCATGGAGACTCCTACGTTTGTGTGTGTGAGAATATGAGGGAAAATAAAGACACATAATGGACTATAACAAGAGGTTTCAGTGATGTTATGAAGCACAGGAGCAAAGTTCAGATAGTTTATGGTCCACTTAACAGAAACTCTCAATAGAATAATACCTCTATAAATCAAAATTTGTCCATTGCTTATTTTAAATATGCGATTCTGACTCATGAATCCATGCCCTGTAGAAATTTCTATACCTTCTTGAGTCATGCAAATGTTGCCTCTTATCACCCCACATCTTGCTTTCTTGAGTGATTAGCTCTGTTGCACCCTACACTGTTGTCATATATTTTTCACTTCATGTAGCATCACCATTTTGGGGAAAAAGTATAGTGCTAATTTTAGTTCTTTTTCAAAAATAATGTAGAATTCGTTGTACCAAAATTGGAGAAGTACGAGAGGCAATCAGTATATACATAATGTAGAACCAAATTGGAAAAAAAGAATACACAAACAGAATAATTTGTGCTCCTTTCTTCATGTTACCTTTTTTCTGCTTCAAAGGTCAGATCACAACAAAATGTCATTTTGAAGGACATGTGGACATCATCCACTAGGGAGACAATGCGATCCTCTCTATGAAAGGGTTTAGGCAGCTAGTGAACAGGTTTACCTTTTTCTCTTTTTAAGATATTCTGTGAGAGAATAAAGAAAAGCTGAGACATCTTTGTGCGTCCTTCTCATCCTATGAATGCTAGAAAGAAACATGGCATAAAACAGTGGAATTAAATGCTTGCTGAATATGAAATCACAGACAGTAACAGTGTAGGGCAATAGCAGGTAACTCTGTGAAAGCCGAAGATGTTACATCAGGTGGAAAAAGTCACAGGAGGCAACTTTCTGACTAGAAATGAGAAGTTGTTCTTTGTGAGAGGAGCAAACAGCCGTGTGTCCAGCATGTCCTCTTTGCTCTCAGGATGTAAGTCAAGTCAGCAATGTTGTAGTTGTTAGCAGTCATCCGCTTCTGCAGGTTAGGTGCTAGGCTAAAAGGCTTTACTGAAGTCCAGGCAGACAATATCCACAGCCTTTCCCTCATCCATGAAACAGATCACACCATCATAGAGGGAGATCAGGTTGGTCAAGCAGGACCTGTCTTTCGCAAAACCAGCCTTGCTGGGTCTGATTCCCTGGTTGTCCTGTATGTGCGCTGTGATGGCACTCAAGATGATCTGCTCCATGACTTTCTCTGCCACTGAGGTCAGGCTGACAGGCCTGTACTTCCTTGAAACCTTGTTCCAGCCTTTCGTGTAGATATTTGCTAATTTCCAATCAGCGGAGACCTCTCCAATTACTCAGGACTACTGGTGATGATTGAAAGCAGCATGGCAAGCTCTTCTGCCAGCTCCATCAGTACACATAGGTGGATCCCATCTAGCCCCATAGACTTATGGATGTCTAAATTACAGAGCAGGTTGCTGGCTATTTCCTCCTGGATTATAGGGGCCTTCATTCTGCTTCTCATCTCTGTCTTCCAGCTCAGAGGACTGGATATCCAGAAAACAATTGGTCTTGCTGTCAAAGACTGAAACAAAGGAGGCATTAAGTACCTCAGCCTTTTCCTCATCCTATGTCACTGTTTCTCTCTTCATACAGAATTGTCAAATGTTGATTTGTCCTACACACCTCTTGGAGTGCAGTGATTTGTACATAAGAAGTATTGCTTTTAGTGTATAACTCAGTTTTCTGTATTTTTATGGCTGAGTTTTGAATGTGTTGCAGACTCTTTTTATAGGTTTTGAGCTCTTGACAGCCATGAATACTTTTGAAAATGACTGTGAATGATGGATGAATACATATGAAATCCACCGTATCACCAACAAAATGCCATCAGCTGTTATTGATGTTTTATTTGCTTGGTATCTTTTGAAATAGCTGGCACAGGGGAGACTACACATATAGAACACGGCTACTCATCAGACCAGCTCATATTCAAGAGAGAAATAGAGGAAGGAATGCACCAAGATAACTAGAGAAATTTATTTGGGTATTTAGTGTTAACACATACAGTGGGAAGTAAAAAAGAATAATCTTTTTTTAATAATTAATAATAATCTGCCCACTGTTATGGAGTGAAGTACAGCAGTAATTAGATAAGCATTGTAAGGATAGGACTGCTTTACTGAAGTAACTATAAACATGTGCCCCTCAGTGCAGCTGGATACTTTCTTGCTTTTGCACATGCACCAGCTTTCTTACCCCCCTAAATTAAGGTGTAGGACAAATTCTGCCCACTGTGTGGTTGATGCTAGGAAGTTTCAATACCTGCTCAGTTTGCTCTGTGGGAGAGTATGTACATTTGCTGTGAAAATATTGCCTATGGAAAAGTAGAGACGAGGCTGGGAATTCTTTCTGCACAAGTGTATCCTCTTTGGCTTTGTAGTACATCAATTCTGTAGCACTAATCTGAACTTTAGTATGGTAGTTAATGACATTTAGGCTAAGCAGCTGTGTTAACTCAGTGTTTCATACTTTGTTGCTATTAGGGTAGTTACTGGTCCCCTTCTTTTCTTTTCCAACTCATAAGCCCCCTGCTTTTGAAAGTACTGTCCACTGATTTTCTAGTGGATGTAGTCCCTTTTGTAAGAGACAAGGCAAACTTTAGCAGCTGATAGTCTAAAGTATTGTCGCTCTAAAAGATTCTCTGCACACTGGCAGCGAATTAACACCTTTTGCATTCAAATAAGGAAATTCCCTACACCTTTTTTTTGAGATACCTCTTTGAAATGCAAGAGGAAATGTCAAAAATGAGCTCATATTTTATTATTCCTTCCCTTCCATCCTTTCCTTTGTAAAACCATTCCTTACAGAGAATTATTTTTTTCCTGTCCACTATAAAAAGACTGTGTTCAAGCGCTGCTGCTGCTACTTCACTATCATCAGGAAAAGATGGAAATAAAATTATAAACTTGTCATCCATATATATTTTAAATACCTTTGTCTGACAGCAGTCCTAACAAACACTTTTTGCATCAGTTTGCAAGATGTAGCATAAGAAAGGTAATAATTATAATCAAAGGTTATATATTTTCTGAGAGTAATATTGCCAATGAAAATAGCCAAGCTTTTGTGCATGTGAATCCCTTCTCAGAATATTTTGATTTTCTACTTATCAGAAAATCATTATGAATGTAATTATACTAATGTAGCTAGTGAATGAATCTTGTTTCGACCATACTTGTACTTCTAAGTATGGCAGAATCCTGGTCTGGAGAGCAGAACACAAAGCAGCCATCATCATGTTACTATGCGTTTGCTGACTCTCATTTGGCCTAATGCAATTTTCCCCTTAGCCTAGTAAAATGCCAAAGTTGATTAATGTTGATTAAGACTGTTCATAAACTTTTCATGCTGCACAGTTTGATTTTATCTGAGGCATGTCAACTAGGATCTCATGGGGAGCCTTTTCAGGGAAGCAGTGCTAGGAAGTGTCAAATAAGTGCTAATGATCTCAATATACAAGAAAGAAATTTTTTTCCAGTTAGGCTTTAGCTTTTGCCATTCTTGTGCCTTCTGTCTCAGGAGCATAAAATGAATTTTCACAAGATACTGGCTCATTTCTCCATCTACTGGAGATAAAATTGTAATGTATGCTTGCTTGAATTAAAAAAAAATTAATTAAATTGCCTATACCATTACGCTTTTTGGAACAATTTCGCAGTGCTGCCACTTCTGCCTTTAAATATTATTTGAATTAATTGAACTTCCTGATAATTTTCTGGTCATTTGACAGATATGAAACCTAGAAAGGTAGATCTCTAGAGAGAAAATACCAGAGGCTAAGCCTTAATTTTCATCCCTTTCAGACATGTTTTCCTTATCAAAGCTACTATAGTATGGGTCTGTGAGAATCAACTGTAGTTGAAAATTCAAACAGCTAAAGCCCTGCTGCATTTGGATTTTAAGTAAAGCAAAGAGTCAAACCAGTATTTTCTACCTCTTGCCAACGGAGAGGTCAGAACTGAAACTGGATGCAGTGAAAAAGAGACCTCAGTAATGGGCTAGTTTTGCATGAATGCATGTTACCTTGAGAACTTTCCATTCAAATGCTACTTTGGGAAAACTCTAAACAGTTCTACGCCAGCAATGATGCTCTGTCTCCCAAATAGTGTCTCATTTTTCTTCAAAGATCAATTTAACACAGTCTTGTAATAATGTCCATGAAAAAACAGTCATCTTCCACTTCTCTAGTGTCTTTATCTGCTGTCTTCTCATTTCAATTGCATTTGTCTGAGTTACCCATCTATTGTGTTTTGTCTGTGGCTCTCTGAGCTTTCTGTGGCAATAGACTGTTGCCTGTGGTTTTTTTTCTATCGATTTCTAGGGCACTAGACTCTTCATACATGACTAGGCTTTCTAAGCATGACTGTAATAATAATAATAATTCAGGATATTATTAATATTTTTAATAATGAATAATAAATTAAGAGATAAAATCACAGAATAGTGCAGTCCATGGGGAAAAAAAAAGAAAAAAAAAAAGGGCAAACAGTCATTTCTATCTTGTATAAAATCAGGAAATTTGGGACTTTCAAGATGTCACTACAATAGGAATGAATATATTCCTCAGATCTGGAACAGGATATTCTGTACCAACTCTGGAGGACAATCTTATGACTGAATAAAAAAAAAATCACATGGGACTTAAGAATACTGGTGTTTCTTCTAAAGCACCTTGAGTTTCAGAAATGCAGGAGGGGTGAGGGAAGAGAGATTAAAAGGCAGCAAAGAGGGAAGATAATGCTGCATCCATAACTTACATGAACATATGATTATGTTCTAAGCACCAACTGTGCTAATGTGAGCTTGTGCTTTATGTGTTGAATAATGTCTATACACTCATTATTTTGAAACCAGTATAGTATCTGACAACTCAAAACAATTAAAAAGAAACCAGAGTGCTCAAGATGGGGACAATTTTTAATACCAATAAAGGTATTAAATACCAATGAATGGTGTGTAAGTGACCAAAAGAAATAGACTAATATGGTTTTGGTAGGATTCTTGATTCTACAATTCTTTTAGCTGAACAATTGCAACATTGTTGATTTATTACTATCAGGACTGATAGATTATAAGAATTAACTTGCTGTCCAGCTACCTAGAAACATTGCTGATACAGGTCAAGAATCAAATAGAAATGTATAACCAAAGAACTGTCATTATAGGGAACTTTTAGGTTCTTTCAAAACTTTCTCCTTTAACTTTCAATCAACTAACTGAACTATCAAAATTGAACTGTCAAATTAAGACAGAAAATACTGTGTTTAAGATCCTGTAAACACTTCAGCCTGCACCTTTAATTCAGCATGTTTTATGTCACAAATATGACAGAATATTTCAAACTGAGCATGGAAACAGAACTGCAGGAATGAGACACAATAAAGTTTATAGCATTGATCGTATTTACGAACTTATGTACTCTGTGTCTAAATGCTCTGGACAAAACACCCAAGCTGCAGAAATTATGTTTATCAAGTATCCCATTCATAGAATCATAGAATACTTTAGGTTGGAAGGAACCTTTAAAGGTCATCTAGTCTACCACCTCTCTGAGCAACACATTCCAGTTTTACTACCCATATGATAAAAATAAATCTTCTTTCTATATATATACTTTAGTTTGCAACAGGCTGTACTGAAACATATTTCCCCATCTAACTTATAGACCCTCTTTAGGTACTTAAAGGCCACATTAAGGTTCCCAGAGCCTTCTCTTCTCCAGGCTGAACAACCCCAACTCTCCCAACCTTAAACCAGAAAATGATCTAATTGATCTGAGCCTCTCTTCAGTTTTCAGCCAGCTGTGCTTAGAGAAAACCTACCTTCTAGGGCCCCTACCATATTGCATTTCAAAATAACAACCTGGATCCCAGCTCCTCAGTCCACTGAAAGAAGGCAAATCAATCTCTGATTTCAGAGTAAGGTTGAACATCCTCCATAACCCAAGCAGCTCCCACGATGCCCAAGGAGAACCCCCAGTCCTCTTATCCAAAAGGTTTTTGTTAATGGTTGTCCTTGAGCAAGGAAATGGGTAAAAATTACACACTTCAGCACAACCTAAGAAATTCACTCTTCTGACTCAGTGAAGATACTGATCATGTGCACAGAGTGGAGGAAAAAGTGTGTTCTCTAGATAAAAGACCAACATCTTTCCATCTACTGCAGGCAGATCCTTAGCACCAATGAAATTGGAAGGAACTATTTCACTGAATATATTTGGTTATGGTCAGTACAGTGTATACTATGGATGACCCTCTTTTATATAGGGAATGAGAGAAACAATTACAAAAATCTAACTCCTACCCATAAATATCTAGCATAGTTCAAATAATTTGTGGGGAAGAATCCAACTAATAGAAATTTGCTTAGAGCATTAAAAAAATTGCATAGAGAGTAGCAAAATCCTCCTGAAAGCAATCAAATGACAATTTGGTGACATTATATAATATGTCCTCAATTTAGACAGGAGAAAGCTGGGAAAGATCCAAGACTGCACCAGAAAACCAGCCCATGATGGTTGGATAGCACTTAGTACAGGACCTGGAAAACACAGTTTGTTGCAGTGTAGTTTCTCCTTTCTCTATGGGAATTTGAGGAGTCCTTTGCAGACTGCTTCCACAGACACATGAAGTGTCC
This sequence comes from Rhabdornis inornatus, assembly GCA_013397075.1. Lineage (NCBI taxonomy): Eukaryota > Metazoa > Chordata > Aves > Passeriformes > Rhabdornithidae > Rhabdornis > Rhabdornis inornatus. The sequence goes on along the minus strand of VWZS01000327.1, from coordinate 92,565 downwards.
TGCAGGATACATTTCTTGCTGGTTATACATTTGATTTGATCCACTGGGAGTCTGAGTACTGGTCATTTTCAACCAAGAATATGTTTTTAATTTTCTCCATTCACTGATCCATAACAGAATACTTTAATCTTCTCTTCATGTCAGCTACATAAAAATATTTTCTTAGTTTCAAATTGGGACAGAAATAACAAATAATTAGTTACACTGGATTTTTTCCCTTATACAAAACATTATAAAGCAGATGTCAGCATTTCCTTTCCAGAGAAGACTTACACTTCACATGCTTAAACAATCAATCTACCAACGCATTTAGTTTTGTAGTTGCTGTGAGGAAGGAAATGGGAGTAAGTATAATGAGACCCTTAGTGAAAGACATTTTGTGGTGATATATAAAACTAGGTTACAATATCACTGTTTCCTTGGGAACCCCTTATGTCTAGCAGAACTGAAAAGGAACAGATAAAAAAAGGATATCAGAAAAAAATATATTAATAACTCTGCTGGTGTCAGTACATTTAGATGACTTACAGAAGCCACCAAAAGAAAGTATCACATACCTTTGATATACAATTAGAGTGAATTTTCATTTACAGATTTTTGCAGTGAAGAACAATTTCAGCAGAAAATTGTAAACCAGGAATGGGAATCTGTTTTTTTGGAGGGTGGTAGTGAGATCAGAATAAGAACTGAAAAGAACAGGAAGGGCAGGTACCTGGAGACACATGAACGGGAAGGTCAGAATTAAAAATTAATGCTTCTTAAAAATAATTTTTGTAAATGATCATACTACATGATAGTATGATGATTTGTTGGTTGATTATAGAGTACTGTTGACCCCATTACACTGGAGTGGGTAGAGAAGTCCATGCTGTGAGTATGTTTTCATCAATATGTCGCCTGGGTAATGTAAATAACAGTAACAACATGAGACAGTTCTATGCAGGCTGACAGGAACATGAACAAATAATGTTTGTTTTTAATTGCAGAAATGTGTGAGGAATGACAGGTAGAACTGATTTTAAGAAAGGAAGGTAGAAGCTTAGAAAGGTCAAGTTGAACCATTTTTTCATTGTCATCAAGACAGGATGTCTTCTGCCCTGAATCTGCTGTCTCTTTTCAAAACAAATAGCTAGATAACATGGGGATTACAGTTCCTGTCCCTGTATTTGTTTGTTTACAGTTACCCATGTAATGGTAGGGGATTTAGTGGAAACAGGGCAAATACCAAGGAGAAAAGAAAGGTCTTGAAATTCTACAGTAAATGCTGAGAGCAAATATTTGTAATTTGTGGATGAAAAATCACAGGCACATTGAAATGAAACAGACACTGTAAATCCAGAGAGTTCAAAGGTAAATATCCATTGGAAAGAATCTCAGCTGAATGAGGCAATGCACAAAAAACTGTAGTGATGTCTTGCAACCAAAACTACAGCCTGAACACTGCTTGTGTTTATGGTTGAGGCACGGCATGAACCACGGCATATTCTTGAACCAACTGTGTAACCTGACAGGAGGAGTGACTACTTTCAATTGGTCTGGCTCCTTGTAATCATTCTTAGAAGTGATTGAGCGATTTCTCTTGTTCTTCACTTACGTGGCATAAAAACATATTTTCCAAATGCTTCTGTATAGTTAATTCTTCCATTCAACATTCATAGATTGATAAAGATAGTACTATCTTTGGTAATCTGATGACACATGGTTCTGCATTTCCTCTTCTTTTTGACTTCGATGCCAGATTTATCTAGTGCCTGGAAGAAACCAGGAATTCGGTGAGAGCCAGCTGGCTGGAATCCAGTCCGAAAGGTGAAGGTGATGTGAACTGGAAGAGCAGAATGCTTTCAGGACTGAATGAAAAATCATACAGTTTATTTTACAAGGATCTCTGCTTAAATATAATATGCTCAGTGTCTTACACAATCGTTTATGGTTTTTAACAAAGGGTCTATTATATACAGTTTTACATCAAGAAATGAAACAGTCTCCTTTAGCTAAGGATGCCAGTGACATTTCTTAGAAAAAATTAAAATTCAGTGACTATACGTGCCTGATAATAGGTAGAGATTATTGTTAAGACCTGCTTTACCAAAGCAAACCTCTCCTGTCCTGACAATCTGTTCCTCCAGAATTTGTTCCCACAAAGGAATGGCGTTTTCACCAATATCGGAGGCAGAACTCTTCAGTTTGTGGAGCTGCATCCTAGAATTTATTTTCTGTGGAAATACAGCTAATGAGGACCATGATAGGTTCTGGAAGATTACTTTTTCCCCCCATGTCTTTGCACATGGTTATAAATTGATGTCATGGCAAATTACAAATAGCACCAGCTCCAACCTTTTAAAATCACTTTATTATTGCTGCATACACTTCGATGTTATCCAGCACTGATGTTATATCTCATAAAGTGAGAGAACAGCAAGCAGAGCTCTATTATCTCTTACAGAGTAAAAACATACAGATTTGGATTGAATTGTTTCTTTGGCATTCTTGGATAGGGTATTTCCCATTTATTTGGTCTGAATGGCATTTTGGATATTCTTGGATACTTCTCCCAGAAATTATTTCTTGCCTCAAAATGACTGCGTGGGTGGGGGATTTAGAAGGTAGCACAAGAGTTTTGAGAGGTTTATTTCACCACTACCTGGTGCCCATGTGGGAGGAGGACTTTCTTCTCCAAGCTTCTCTCATGAGTGTCACATTCTTGCTCTTCTGGGTTAGAGGAATCTGTCGAGACAGAGGCTGGGGTAGATTTCACACCTTGCGTGGGGTGAAGGACACTCCAGCAGGACCTTATGTAGGCGATCGTGGAGCAGCAGGTCTGTTGGGCTGGATTCGCACGGCTGAACAGCGATGCGCTTCCCGGCTCGGGGGAACCGGAGGCCGGCCCGGCGCACACCCCGCGGCTCCCTTGATGTTGCTCTGCGGTTGTCCGCCCGAACTGCACACCGTGCCATGGGGCCTACGAGGGGACGGGGATGTGGGTGCTCTGCCGCCCTCCCGGGGGCTTCCCCCTCGCCCTTCCCGCTGCCTCTATCTCCTCCTCCCGGGGCCGGCGCTCCCCCGCGCCATATCCTCCTCCCTAGGGCTGCGCTCGGGGACCGGCCCCGCCGAGCGGGTGCCCCTCTCCGGCTGCCCTGCGGGTGGCAGGAGCAGCGGGAGCAGCGGGAGCGGCGAGAGCAGCGGGAGCGGCGGGAGCAGCGGGAATTGCAGGAGCGGCGGCCGCGCAGCGTCTCCCCGCCCTCCCCTTGCCCCCCCGANGCCCCGCGCCGCTCGGCTCAGGAGAGGGAGGCAGCGGGGCGATGCGGAGCCCCCTCCCGTGACTCCGGCTCTCCGCCATGCCATGGGTTAGGCNAGAGCAGCGGGAGCGGCGGGAGCAGCGGGAATTGCAGGAGCGGCGGCCGCGCAGCGTCTCCCCGCCCTCCCCTTGCCCCCCCGAGGCCGCCGGGCTCGGTCCTCCCAGCGCGTCGCCGGCGCCTTGGCTCCTCCTTGTCCTTCCTCGCGTGATTTTTATCGCGTCCATTTTTTGTGCGGGGATAAATAAANACGCTCGCTCCGTCCCCTCTCTCCCCGCTGGGCGCTCGGGGTTGGGATAATCTCGCTTGCACCCAAACCACAGCGCTCCCGCGGCTAATCCTGCCCTCTCCCCTCTCCCTTCCCACCCCGCCCCCGGCCCTTCCTCTCCCGGCGCTGCCCTCTCCGCTCCCCCTGCTTGCCCCCCGGGGCCCCTCCGTCCCCGTCCTCCCGCTACCGCCGGCGGCCCGGCGGGTGGGTGCGAGGTCGGGGCCGCCGGGCACCCCGCCCCTCCCCGGCTGGGCCGTCATTAGGCTGCCGGTTGATTACAGGGTATTGATTTGTATGTGTTTCTCCCGGCGCCGGCCGCTCCCGCGGGTGCTGCTGGAGTTCGGGCAGCGCTTCTCGTAGCGGCGGCGGCAGCTCCCACCAAACATGTCGGCTCCCGCCGGGCCCCGGAGCGGCCCCGCCGCTCCTCAGCCTCCTCCGGCCCCGCAGCCCGAGATGCCGGACCTCAGCCACCTCACGGAGGAAGAGCGGAAGATCATCCTGGCCGTCATGGACCGCCAGAAGAAGGAAGAGGAGAAGGAGCAATCCGTGCTCAAGTAAGGGCGGGCGCATCCCTTTCTCGTCCTCACGGGCCCGCGGCCGCGGAAGTCTCTCCTCCGACCCCGGGGGAGACACGGCCAGGGCGGGAGAGAGGAGTCGGGCGGCCGGGGGCGGGCAGGGGTGCTCGGCGCCGGGCGAGTGTGGGGCACGGCGGGAGGGACCCGCGGGAGCGGCCAGGGACGGGGCAAGGCTCGGCGCCTGCCTTGGTCGCGCTCC
>VWZS01000327.1:66271-88137 GCA_013397075.1 Rhabdornis inornatus | reverse complement strand
GCGTGTTCCATCGGGAGGACGGGGGGGGGTCGGGGCGGCGGTCGGCGCCGCCGGAGGGGGCGGACCGGCAGCACCGGGCCCCGTGCTGGGGGCGCGGCGGGCTCCTCGCTGGCGGCGGCGGCCCTGCCTGGCGGAGCGGCACCGCCGGGGCCTGGGCTCCGGCCGCCTGGCTGGGTGGGTTTGCCACAGCCGCCATCTTCCCCCGACAACGTGTCTGCCGCCCGCCCCCGCCCCGCTGCTCTTTCCAAGCGTGAGCCCCGGCGCCGGGGAAAGCGGGCCGCCCTCCGCCTGCCCGGCGCGGGCGTAGAGGCAGCCCCGGCCCCGGCCCCAGCCCCAGCTCCGGCTCCGGGAGCTGTCCGGAGAGACCCGGTTCAGCACCGGGAGCTGTCCACAGCCACCCTGCCCGGCTCAACACCGGGAGCTCTCCACAGCCTCCCTGCCCGCCTCCACACCAGGAGCTGTCCACAGCCACCCTGCCCAGCCCAGCACCGGGAGTGTCCGGACAGGAGCGCCGGGCCGGGAAAGCTCCAGCTTTCCCCGTGCGCTGTGCCCCATTCCCGGGAAGACACCGGTCTCCTTGCAGGCACAGGGGTCCCGCTGCCATGCACGGTGTGAGTCACGCCCTTCTCCAGTCGGGCTGGCAGACACTGAGTAAAGTCGAGAAAACTATTCTCCCTTCGTGATGGAGTAACCACGTTGACTTGTAATGGTTTAAAAATAAGCAAAGCTACTGCTATCGTGGAGATGATTTTGATGAGTGTGGTGAAGCTGAAGCTCTAAGCGTTTTTTTAGATACCAAAATCAGCGTTGTGTCTTGAACACGTTAATTGCAGCTGGCCTTTCACACTCAGCACCTGGGACATGTCTTCTGGGCTTCAGCTGCTGACTTTAGAGTCTGTTTCCAAGATTCATTGCATTATTATTAGCATCATACCAAAAACTTCAAATATCATTTGTGTGACAGCTCCTAAGTGTTGAGGAGATCTAAAAACATTTCAAAGTCTGTTTAAAAAGGCTTTTTATTGGATGAACATTCTGAAGCAAGTCAGTGTAATGTGAGCACTGGAAATAAAGTACCATACCTTCTTTTGTCACCACATCTTGCTCTACAGTTTGTTTGCTACTGAAATACTTTTATTTTGAAACAATTTAGACTCCTTTATTTTATTAAATTGTGTGATATATCAAATGCAAAAATACAAATTTTTGTCTAAAATTTCTGCATACTTAAAAATTATTAAGAAAAATGGAAGTTCAAGTTGGAAGCTGCAGGAATTCAAGGAATTAAGGTTGCATTTTAATATATAATAATAGCATTAAAATTTTAAAGAAGGCTCCTGTCAACTTCTGCTGTGGACAGTAATATTTATGATTAAATATAGCGTACGATATCGGTACAATAGCTTGAATAGTTAAGCTTGCAAATGGAGAATAAACTGTTCTCAAGAAATGATAGGGTAAAACTAACTTCAGAAATGAAACAGAATTGTTTTCATTTGTAATATTCAGAATCTTGGAATCAGACAATGGCCAAAAAAAAGGTCTTCTTCAAATCTAAAGATAAACTTTATGTGGGGTTTAGTTTCTCATTATGTCTCACTGAAAGTTCCTCTTGAGTTCTGTGTAAGCTGCAAGGGAAATGGTATGGTGTAAAGTTCATATATAAATGACGAGTAAAGCTGGGATATTAAGAAAATGCTGTTATCAATGGAATTCGAATAAATGGCCCACAATATTTTAGAGGGTAGTGAGAGGTGAGCTGGTGTCAGATGAATAAGTCATCAGTTTCATTTTTGTTAAAATGAAGTGTCTCCTTGAACTATCCGGTACATGTTTATTCTAAAAATATCTACAGATTTATCAAGCACAACCCTTCACCAAAGTCATACCAACATCTTTATGTAGTTGTTACTGAGTTTAATTCTCTTGAGAGATATTTTCCTTCTGTCAAAAGAAGAGAAAGAATAAAAAAGAACCCCCCCATGTTTATATGAATGAACTACTGTTATTTCATAGAGATAAATACAGAGCTAAATCCTGCAGTCCTTGTTCAAGTGTAATTCTCCTCGAAGGCACGCTTCTTTTGAAGTGGAAGGTATTTTTGCCTCAGCAGTAAAATTGTGTCATTTCATTCCATGGAGAAATATAGCAGGATAAAAAAAAAGATGCTGAAAACAAGAGCTGACATTTAGAGATATTAACACAAGAACTGTTCAAATGTTGAAGAAAGCAGCAAGAATGTATTCTCTCTATTTTGGTTTTTTTTTGTAATTTATGGTGATTGAGTGTCAGTATGAATGGCTACTCCCTGGGCTCTACTTCCTTTCTCCATTCTATTTCTATCTTGTGTTTTTCAAATTCTTATGCTGTGCCCATCACTGTGGTATTTGAGCATTTTCCAAAAGAGCATTAAGTAGTGTGACTCACATCTGTAATGTGGACTATTTATTCTTTTCCTTTCACTCCCTGGGGTAAATATGTGTGGATTTAAAATAGATACATAACTTCTCCTTATGCTTGTTTTACTCTTTTTGGGGAAAGGAAATACAGATGGTATTGAGCTGTAATCTGTAGCAACTAATAATGATCGGGTCAGCATGAATTCTTGCCAGGATTTGATGAAACATGATGGCATGGAAAGCAGAAGCTTTCCAGATTTGCTCTCTCCTTTGGCCTGGTTTGGTCTATGAAATATGCTGAGCTACAGTTGTGCACTGTATTCCTGAGGTGGAGCTTCTGCTTTAAAAAGGACAGGTGGCAAACTCTGCTGCTCTGACTGTCTCTCTTCTAGGATTTTTGGGACCCTTGGAGTACATTTTGAGTGTTATGTGCTAAGGAGGTTTCTTTTTGACAAGGTTATTGAATATATATTTTGCATAACATTTAATATGCATAATGCGTGACAGAGTGAATTTATGTCTGTACTCCGGGTGTAAGTCTTTGCTGTTTAAAGAATATTTACATATTTTCAATGTTTTTCTTTGTGGATATTTTACTGACTTGGATAGAGGATAGAATTTTTGATGATGACTTTTCCTTTAAATTATGCACATCCTTCCTCTTATAAAATCTGGTTTTGTGTCTGTAAGCTTTTAAACAGATTTTAGACAGCACATTTCCTCCATATAGACCGATTTATGGGATCAGTATTGTGCTTTTTTATTTTTAATTTATACTTTATTTCTGTATCAAAGTACTGTATCGAGAGAATGCACAAAGGAAAAAAATTATAGATGTTAGGATGCTGCCATTATTTATTAAGACTTCTGTTTCAGTTTGTGTGATATGCATCTACACTTTCCTTCTTGAAATATCATGAGTTTCCAGCTCCTTTGCTGAGCAATTCTAAAGGTAAAATGTTCTCCTCATAAAGTCAGACTCATAGCTCTGAAAAGACATGTATTTCAACTTTCCATGAGTGTGGAGAATTTGGCCCAGTAGTAGACAAATTTTCCCAAATGAAATTTTGTTATGAAATCATCCAACTACTTTTCATATATTTGCAAAGCATCACAGGTTTACCACTAGGTCCTTATAAAAGATTTCTTTTAAAAGTGTGTGGCTTTGTCAGCTGATTTACCTAAGGGGACAAGAAAGGTGGAAACATAGTGAGCTAGGTGGAGGACGGTGGCTCTCTGTGAGCCACCACTGTCAAGTCCAGAGTGAGCCTTAGGAAGATACAACTGACTGCAGGCTCGGTTACTGTGGTAGTGATGGCACAGATGTGGTAAAAATGGGGTAGTTACACTGAATGAAACAAAATCTCTGACAAGCAGACCTCAAGGAAGCTGGGCTGTGTGTGCTCTGTATGACACTGTGAGTGAGAGAGGTCTGGGGCAGGATGCTCACCTGGGGAAGAGGAAGTAATAGATTGATGGTCATGACTCACAGGAGTGTAAATGTCACACTCACAAAGCTTTTGTTCTATTTCATAAATAATGATCCTACTTTTTATATGATCAACTGATTTACACTGTCTTAAAAGCATTGCATGTTTTGGATTTGGATTTCAGGACTGGAGAGGAGAAAGAGATATGTGGTGATTATTGATTTTGCTTTTGGAAAACGGGATATGTGTAGGAATTCCTAAAGCTTATAGAGTAAGGCAAAAAGATTTGGTTTTGTCTAAATAGTAAACTAGGACTTCAGGCAATGTTAGTCAGGTTATGCTTTCACAATTTTGCACTGCATTTTGTCTCAATTTGGAGTGCTGATTAGAACAGTTTGTTGCTACACCACTCATAATTTTGCTCTTGTTTCTTTGCATTATAGAATAAAATATGGTCCAAGTGACTTTAAAAGTAATAACTTTATGCAGTATAAAGTAAGTGATAGTGGAACTATATATATATATATATATATACTGTATATATATGGTCGAGGAGGATATTTGCCCTCTTTCCTGCCCTGCTATATCCTCTTCCCTTCCTACTACCTCATTCCGCTCCCTCGTAATATTCTTTATCATCTCCCCTCTCTTGTGTTTTAATAATTTGTACTGCCTTTTGAGCCTCTCTCAAAATTGTCATTATTCCTTGCTCTTCACTCTTATCACATACTTAGACATTTTATACTGTAGATAATACTTGTCAAGTTGTTATGGCTTGTATCATTTGCTCTTCAAGAAGACTCAGTCTTTATTATTGTTCTCTAAAGAATCTAACACACTTTTAGACACTGCCTACAATTGATTAAAGTAGTACTTCCTCTAAGTGACTAAGCAGAATATATTTGGAGATTATACAGAGTGGCAGTTACACTAATTATTTGGCTTGATAATGTTTATGTTGAGTAAAGTTTTAGAAGCCTGCAATAGTGCTGACGTTCCCACATTCAAGAAGTACAAGTAGGATTGTTTGGATGTAGACAGGCTTGACACCATATGGGGCTGAGCAATAGTAGAACAGATACAGGATTTAGTTAAAAAACCCTCAAAATAGTCATTCAACACCAGATAGTATGTGCTTTCTGTAATCTTGTAAAATAAATATATTTCTGCACTTCTTTGAAAAAATAAAGAGAAAAAATATAGTTTCATTTTACATCTGAAAGAAAGGAGTGGAGATGATAATTTTAAGGCGCTGAGACTGTATCCTAGAAAGCAGTGACTGGGTGAAATGCAATGGTCTCTGGAGGTGAGGTTAGGGGACTGAATGGTCCATTCTGGGTTTTGTCTGCATGCATCTCTGAGCTGGGTAGCATCTAAATAACTGAGAATGTCAAATAATTGATTTTTCCATTGAACCAATGGCTAATTAGTGTATATATTTTAAGTGTCAAAATACACAGAAGTGATGGGTTACTGCAGAACTGGTGTAAAATGTGTTTTTACCCTGCCAGTGAAGATTTAAAATACTTGAAATATATTCAAAGTTCCATAACAGGGAGGAAAAACTAAAATAATAGTTCGAATTTGGAATTTTAATCCAGTGGAATGGGATTTTCTTCATCTTAATGCCACCTCTCACCCTTTTGCTTTAGTGGCTTCCTTCAAGTTTTTTTACCATATTTACAGTCAGTCAGAATACTAGGGCAGTTCCCAAAACCATTAGGCCAACCTTTTCCAAGAAGGATTGGTTTGGTGTCATCTTTCCTTTCCCCCGTACATCTTCGCTGATGCTGCATTTTTGACAGAAATTTGGGAAGATAAAACCCCCAAGAACACACAAAGTGATGAGTTATGATCTCATCTATACCTGTTTTACTGCAACAGATGTCATACATTAACAATGAGCTTCGAGGTGAGGATGATTTTTAAAATTAAGTTTAGATCACATGGGCTGTTTTAATGATATGTCTTACTATATGAGGGTTATTAGCTACAATTTACCTTGGACAACCTAATCTCTCTAAGAGTGGGCAAGTCTTTCTTCTAATTTAAACTCATAAGCAGGAAGAATCTCTTGAAATACTAATTGTATACAAGTGGCATTCCAAAGCAGTCATTATTCAGACAAAGTTATTCATATTATAGATCTGAGGTTCATATCTACCAATATTGTTTTCAATGCTTACTGAGTTTAGATGTCTTTTGTGGGACTACATGGTGTAGCAGGAGGAGCTGTTACATCCTTGAAGTAACTCCGTTGAAGGTATGTTATAGTTTATTAATAAAAACAGCTTACACCAAATCTAGTAATGCATTTGTAAACTCAGTAAACTCCAACAACTTCATCTCAGGAGTTATTATACTTTTCGTGATACAGTAACATTGCAAAATCAGTGCTGTCCTCAACAGCTGCTTCTGCATGATGTCATATGGTGACTGTGTCCTCATGTAGTTTCTCCAAGCTATGGTCTTGAAGCTGCAAAGAGGTCAGTAAGGACTGAGACTGTAAATTTTAATGTAACAGAAAGAGATTGTATGGGGGAATAGCAGTGCATACAAGTAGTAAATACATGTAATTTTTGGAGAGTAAAAATTCAAAGTGATTTCTGCTGTTTTCTGTCATTGACGGTGGAAGGCAGTGTTTTTATAGTCTTGAATGTAAGTATCAGCTGTCATCACATTACCTGCTTGCAGAGTGATCTCAGTTGCATTTTGATAAAGAAATCAAATTCATGCATTTTGATAGGGGAAAAGTAATAGTCATAATAGTTGACTATATGTATCTATATCTTTAGGAGTTTCTAAGTTTTGATGTGAGGCCATAAAGAATATCTTTGATTTAAACTTTAAACATTTTATTAAAAATATAGTGAGATATCCTGCTTGTTCTAGCAGGAGTTAACAAGAGTTGAACTTGTGTTTCAAACAAGTCTGAGTGCTTCTATTTAGAAAATTCATAAGAAAATCTTTAAACTTTAAATAACACATAAAACCTATTGTTTTCTTTATTTACTGTCTCTATGGGGTTGTCTCTTCCTTCCTAAATCTCATATGAGGTTGCTTAAGTACTTCCTGACAACCTATTCTTTATTTGACATTAATATTTTTAAGGTGAATCATTTCTTATAGCAAATATAATATTGTATTTGTATGCAGAGTATTTAACTGGTCATAACAGTGCTAGATATTTGATATAACATGGCATTTTGGTTCTGTGTATTTTTGAGGACAGACTTCCTTTAGAATGTGTACTATCTTAAGCATATGAAGGGCATAAAATGTTTTCACCTTTAAATAAAATAGTGAGATAGAAGCAGTTAACCTATTTTGAACAATGGTTTACAACCATCTTTTGTATAACTTTTCAGAAATGTGTACTCCAGTGTGTTAGCAAGAAATCTTTTTCCATACAGTTTTTTATCCAACTCTTGGTGTATTTATACATTTTTCTGATTGCAGAAAGGATGAGTGAGAAGCCGTGATTTCAAAGCTGTTTAAAGCCCAGAGAACACATAGAATAATAGAAAATATTGCTGTTCATGACCTCAACAGGTCTTCCAATTCATCCTTTGCCTCAAGGCATGACCAGCTCTTAAGATAGCAGTTTCTAACACTTATTTGTCTATACTAGTGATCTGCAATTGTGAGACCCCACCTAATCAGTGAAATAAATAGCCTTCCTGGCCGAGGCAAGGGCATGTAGCAAATGCACTGAATTCAAGCTATCATCTCTGCAAGAGCCGTGTTGCCTATGTAGCAGATTTTGAAGAGTGGGCCAAACAGATCTTAGGGTAAAGCTCTTGTATACAGTATGAAAATTTTACATTTTTTCAAATGATAGATTACTAATGAAAAGTATGAAAACAATGACTCTACTTCTGGCTCAACCAGGGATGGAGATTTCTTGAATTCCCTAGATAATTTGTCTCAGTTACTCAAAGTCCTTATCCTTACCACTGGAATTTTCCCCTTACTGTTAAACCCAAATCTCCTTCCTACCATTTACTACTTACTCTGTCAGCAATGGAAATGCAATGCAGTCTGTTATTTTTCTGTTTGCAGCAATCTTTTATGTATTTCACAAATGTGATCGTATCTCCTCCTGCATATTCTCATCACTCCTTTCTGTGGATTCAACAGGTCATATTTTCTAGCATTCTGACAATTCTTGCTGCTGGTCTTTATATACACTTTTTGAATGATTTTTTTTGAGATAGAGTGTCTGTCCAAACCCAGACATATATTCTAAAAGTGTATGTGGAGAACATAGGAATAAAACTGTCTTGCACAGAACTCCTTCCTTGTACAGACTCTGTCACGTGTTTGAGGTTTTTGTTATGATAAAGCACTTATGGATTCGTGGTGTGATATAGCACTTACAGATTCATGGTCAGCTTGTGGTCTACTATCCCTTCACCACGCTTTTCTGCAGAACTCTTGTTGAATCAGTCATTCCTCATTTTGTGTTTTGAATTTGATTACCTCAGCTATGCAGTGTTTATCTTTAGTGCCATTGAGTTATATTCTGTCAGATGCCTCTTATGAATTTGCATTCAAGTGCTTAAATAAAATGCACAACAGCCCTTGGAGCAAGAATGAGGACTTGCCTCTAGAGAGAGAGTATCCTAATCACAGAGATATTTTGACTTTCTCTTGCTTGTCCATACATTCACTTTCCTGACTGCACAATTGTATGCCTTCATTGTTAGGAAGCAGAATAAACTTTTCCTGTTTTACTCATAACTTGTTCATTGGGAAGAAAGAGCTATGTTCAAATATCTTCCTGATAAAGGAGGTCTTTCACCAACTTGGAAATACACAAATGCTATATTATTGTAAGGGAAGCAGTTGCATATGCTTCTGTATTTATTCAGTCGGTGCAAGATATTGGTTGACTTACAGAAAATTTGACATAAATTTGAAGTCCCAAAAATGCATAATTACTAGGGGCTTAATGAAAATAAGAAGATGGGTAGTGGAAGTGATTGTCCATACTCCTGATTGAAAAAGTCTACTCACACTATTTACATACCAAGGAATTTTTGTAGGCGAGAACCAGCATTGGCATCAAAATAAATCCATCATGAGGTGTTAGTCCTCACAATATCAGACTTCTTTAAGTTCAGCTCTCATACAACTATTTGGTTAATGAAAATCATTGCCTTAGTTTTGGTATCTCTTTCATTCCCACGTTACATCATTTGGAGCCTGAATTACACTATTTGAGCCCAGAAATTCTTTGGGATTCTTCTGATCAGATCTGAATACCTAGAGGAAGACATCCATATCTGAAATCACTTAGGTTCAATTTGAAGCAAATGGAAATAGGGAGGTGCTTTTAGGATGTGATCCATCTCATCTTAAATTAGACATTTCAGATAGGCCAGATGAATTGCAGAGCCTATTTCTGGCTGTAACTTAAAAAGAAGATAGAGTGAATATGTCAGACATAGAGGTCTATCTTGCAGACTTCTGGAACTAGTTAAGGTGAGTCTGCCCTGCAGAGATCTGCCTCTGAAAGTAACTCTTCATTATTTGGTCTTATAAGAATGCTGTGGACACTTTCCCTGCTGACATTGACGTTTACAGTTCCCTAGAAGCTGTTTGTCCAAATCTGCATATTTTGCTTATATTCTATAAATTATTAATTAGGATATGCTCATTTATCCATAACTTTACTATTTGAGACTCACCGCTGGGAACCTGAGTATGCTTCCCTTCTAGTCCATGGTTATTCTTAGGATTTGGTATTTTTTTTTTATACTGAATTGAGAAAGCCTTTGAAGAACGAGATCTAAAAGAAGACCTTGGAATATAAAATCTTTCCAGCATGTGGGATTAAGCATGCCCATCATCAAAAGAACATTGCAAAGAAAACCTTCCTATGCCATTCCCCAATAAGAATGACTAACAGATATTTTAAAGTAGAATCTCTTAGATGAAGCTATGCTATCTATCAGATTGCTAGATGGGAAGTCACAAACAGGATTTGTCTACTACTTGTAGGCTTAAAACAGTGTAACATTAAGACCCAAAGAAAGCTCTGTAAACTCAGTTTGACAGCTTCTTTCCTTAGCTCACACACCATCTCTCTTTTGCTATGTATTGTTTTAATGGTATTTGTTTAGCTACTGTGTATTTACAAGTTGATAGGTCACTTTCAATGGCAGTCTGTTAAGAACATACTCTTGTCCTGCTATGCATTCTGAATCCAGCATTTTCCTTGCTTTGAAAGTCTGGATAAACAGGTATCTATGGATTATGCTGTATGGTATGAAATCAAATATATTTTTGCTGAATCAGGCCCTAAGACAGTTTGGGAGTGTGGGTTTTGATTTGGCGTGCTTTTATTAATTTGGCTAGTCATTGCGACTATGGTTCATTTCATTCTGTGTAACCGACTGCTGCACAGTAAGTGACAGCTGAACCCTGCATTATCTAACAGCTAGAAAAATAGCATCACTGTCACGTTTAGAAGGCTGAGGATTAGGCTTTTATTAAACACGTGTTTTTCACTAAATGTAAAATTCTTCAGGAAAATCTTAATCTTTTTCAAACTAATTGTAAGGTTGCAGTAATGAAGTGATGAAATATCACAGTAAACACTATGAACTATTTAAAATTAAGAATTTAATTTTATTCTATGGATAGAATGAAGCAGCTTGTTCTGTTTATTATTAATGTACTAGCTTTTTGGATTGGTAGTAAGGTTATGCCTATTGAAATTTTGATGGTAGTCTGATTTACAGATAAGTAGTAAGTCTGAGGAGCTAAGTTTAAGTGAATGGTAAATATTTCTGAAATGTTGATACTACTTCTATGCTAATACATGTATAGTATGTCATAGGACATTTCAAGTGAAGCAGTAATTCTAATTTCTTTGTGGAACTTTACCAAGATTCCGCCAAATTTTAAAGTTAAGCGAAATCCCAATATGATCGAAAAAACCCTGTGTTTTTACCTAGTATCTCTATTTATTTTAAAAAGCTGTATCTTCCAAGTTTAAAAATATGTATCAAAAAATTCAAATGTGTTTTTTTGCTGCCCTGTTTATGGTTAATCTGAAAAATTGCTGTAGAGGATGCTGTGAAGGCACTGGGCCAAGAAAAGGTGCTTTCAGGGTAGACTACAGAGAAAGTACTTGTTGTTTGAAAGCCTTGAATTCTGTCTGCTTGATATCTGAAAATGCAGGTGGCCAAAGCTGAATGCAATTTAATGTGCTAGAGCTGATCACTAATGTACATTTATGTATTTTGAATTTATTTATACATGGTTGGAAATGTTTTTAGCTACTTTTATAGAGTTTACATGAGCTTGTCTTCTTCAGAATTTGCAGTGTTCTTATCTAAAATTTGATCTGAGTTATATATTCCCAAGCTTTCTATAACACAGATATTCTCATGTATAGAAGAAGACAAAATAAACATTTAGTTACATTTTTAACTTTTAGTATGAATGATCATATTTGTTCTGCACAAAGAAGAGTGATAAAAATCATAGAATTAGTCCATGATAACACTGTGTCCTAACTTAATGTCTCAGATATGAATAACTATTTCTTAATTAAGTAAGATCTGTTAATTACAAGTAAGCAGTTTGTTTATTAAAAGGAATATGGGTTAAAATAGTGCCTTTGTTTAGACTTATAATTTTGCCTAATAAAACTTTTATAATCAAAAAGCATTCACTGAATCTGGAGTTTCACTATGGAAACTAAGCCATAGTTCAGTAGATATTGATCACATGGTCATGATAATAAGTAAATGCACTGATGTATATTTTTTCTTGTTATTATTGAAATAATTAATGATATACTCCTAATTTTATTTTTAGGTTAAATAAGAAAGAGCAGTTTAGAATTGGTAACATGTTTTGTCACTCTTCATAGCCACAAGGTTTTTCTTTGATAAGAGCTTAGGAGTGTTTTATTATAGTAATCCACAAAAAATTTGTATTTCAAAGGGACTGCTAGTGCTAACATGAATAAGACTAAGCATGATGACCTATTTTAAAACAGCTCTTGCCTGCCACTGGAACTGCTGGATTTTCAGCAAAGCTGCCCAAAAGAAAGATGTTGGTTTGTGTTAAAAGAGGGAAGTGGCCATTAAATATCTTCTATCTTGGATGTAAATATATTTCATTCAGTATTTATAAAGTTGCTGAATGGTATTATGATGTGGAAGGAGATTTATACCAGAACTCTACCGTGCCTTTCTATTGCTTAGTATGTTTGGATATCATTAGTATCTTTTTAGGGACTGTTTGAATATCTGCTTAATAGTTTTTGTAATTACATCACCAAAATGTATTCTACCCCTAGTTTCCGTTTAATAAAGATTTTCTTCAAAAATTTTCTCAGTGTGTGAAACAAAGGAAGGAAAGGAGTTATTGAACTGATGCTCACCAACCCAACTGCTCTTTGCCTTTTAATTCATAATTAAGTTCATATTGCCATAACAAATGGAAACTTACGTAAGAACTTATATGGGAGCATGTAACTCACTATTCATAGCTAAAATGGTATCACTTCTTTGCTGTGAAGGAAGTGAAGTATTTGTACTGCATTTACGTGTGCAGAAGTTGGGGTGAAGCTGCAGGGCTGGGCAGAAGGCACCAAGACCTGCCCTCATGTCAGAAAAAGCTGGTTTCCACCAGCTCCAAAGTGGATCTGCCACTGGCCACATTGTCCATCAGTGACACTGCTGGGCAGTCACACATTATCTCTGTGGGTAATGTGTAAAAGATAAAAAATCCTGTGCAGCAGCTGTGAGAGAGAGGGAGTGAGAAAAATATGGGAGAAGCAGCCATGAAGACGCCAAAGTCAGTGAGGAAGGAGGGGCAGGAGGTGCCTCCAGGCACCAGGGCAGAGATTTCCCTGCAGCCCATGGTGAAGACCATGGCTAGGCAGCTGTGACCCTGCAGCCTGTGGAGGACCTCATGGCAGGGCAGGTGCATGCACCTTGTGTGAAGCTGGGACCTCATGGAGAGCCCACACTGGAGCAAGCTCTTGGCAGGTACTGCAGCCTGTGGAGTTGGGAACCCACAATGAAGTAGGTTTTCGGGCCAGACTTCTGATTCTCCAGGGGCCCCATGCTGGAGCAGGATGTTCCTGAAGGACTGCACCCTGTGGAAGGGACCTGGAGCAATTTTTGAAGAACTGGAGGCTATGGGAAGACCATTCTGGAGCAGTTTAGTAAGGACTGTATCCCATGGGAAAGACCGCACATTGGAGCAGGGGACAAGTATGAGGAGAAAGGAGTCACAGAGACGAAGAGCTCTCAACTGACCACAATGTCCCTGCCCCCTCCATTTGCACTGCTTCAAGTGTGGAGGTAGAAAGCTCATAAGTAAAGCTGAGCCTGGAAAGAAGGAAGAGCTAGGGGGGAAAAGTGTTTTTAGTCCTACCCTGTTTTTAAGTGACAATAATTAAAATTAATCTTCCAAAATTGGAGTCTGGTAACTGGTGAGTGGTCTCTGTCCTTATATTGACCTATGAACTTTTCCATCATATTCTCTGCCCTGTCTTGCTGAGGAAGGGGAATGAAAGAATGGCTTGTTGGGCATCTGGCAGCCAGACAAGGTTTATCCACCACAATGTTTATTTAGCAAATATATTTGTGAAGGCTAACTTGAGCCTAGAGATAGTACTTTTCCTGGGTCCCTGTGGAATCCATACAGTAAGAAAAAGAGAGACTTCTCCAGAAGGCAGATCTGAGAGGCTAAATTCAGCTCCAGAGCCCCAGGCAGTTAGTTCCATGCTGTCAGTGCAGCACCTGCAGCTCCATTGCCAGCCCAGCTGCTCCTTCCTGCTTCCATGACACCATCATGGCCCTGGTGAAAGTGTCTGCTGAACTGTCTAGTGAAACTATTTCAGGGAGGTTAAGATAATGAAAAAATATTTTCCCCCTTCATCACTTTGGCAGAGCATCTTTTTAAGCTACAGAAAGGAACTCATCTGATTTACTGTACTGTCCTAGAAACTGCTGAGCTAGCACAGCT
This sequence comes from Rhabdornis inornatus, assembly GCA_013397075.1. NCBI lineage: Eukaryota > Metazoa > Chordata > Aves > Passeriformes > Rhabdornithidae > Rhabdornis > Rhabdornis inornatus. The sequence goes on along the minus strand of VWZS01000327.1, from coordinate 74,309 downwards.
GAGGGGCTGAGAGAGATTAGCTACAGTACTTTTGGAGTCTCTGAGAGCAATGGAATTATTCCACCATTACTTCCACAGTCTGCAAAGACTGGTTATGTTGCAGTCATTGAGAAAATCAGCAATCAAACATGTACAAACTAATTTCTGATTTTGAAGTTGCTGTTTAAGGTCTATGAATCAATGCCACAAAAATTAGTGTTCAGAGAATTTTTGGTGAGGAAAACAAAAAAAAATGCTCTTAAAATTTTTCTGCTGAATAATACTGGAGTTGGAAAGCCATTACTGTTATTACTTTAGATAGAACTAGGTTTTGTGTCTCCATATCAAACAGCAGGTTTTCTTCTTTAACACTTTTAAAGCTCTGATTTTCAGACATACGTTATTTCAGCTCATAGGATGAAGACAGGAAGGGGAGATGAAATACCTCAGATGGCTCTGGTTGAGTAAATGAGCTTTGTAAAGTTGTGTTGTTGCATTTTCAAATGTGATCCAGGACACAAATAATGAAAGGTGTGTAGCAAAGGCCCTATTGTAATTGCTGCACACACACACACACACTTGTATTTTCACTGGTGACTGGACAGTCTTTTTGTTGTGTAAAATCATGGGAGAGCTGCTTCACCCCTAGTGTTTCAGATTTTTATGGGAAGATCTGATTATTTAAACTGTGTGATGACTTTGGCCCTAAGTTTGTTTGCAATTTACTTGAAATACAGGCTATATCAATATTTTTAAAAAGAGGACACACAAATAGTTCTGTTCTAATTTAATCTGTTACTGAAACATAATTTTGTACATAATAATTGTAGATGACGAAAATTATGATTGGTGTTCAGTATGCTAGGGTCATTAATTAATTGCTGAATGTTTCTAAGATTATGTAAAGAAATAAAAAATGTGAACTTATCATTGCTACTGTCTATGCCAACACATAAGAAAAAGATAGACCTTGCATCAAAGCATTTGATTTTTTTTATAATTGCAATAAAAGTAATTGATTCTGCTAAGTTGCAGGCTCAGACTTACTTGTGCATTTGATATGTAGCCTCATTGACTTAACTGAATTAAAAAAAAAAAGACTGAGAAATGTAGCAATTAAAAATATTGCCATGCTAGTAGCAATTTTCTGAATGCCTACCTAGCATTCTTATTTTTAAGCAATGCTATATTTAGAAGGACATTTTATTCTTTCAGAAGAGAAATGAATCTATCAGGACTAGGACTATTATGTAGGAATATTAAATATTCACATACTTTTTACTACTTGGCTGCTAATATTAGCCCAGTATTCATTAGGACCTACATTCTACCATGGGTTAGAATATTTTTCCTCTTGGATTGCTATAACTGTCATCTTTGATCTGCGTTGTATTGAAAAATAAAACAGCTGTCCCCTTTCTTGTGTCTCCCCTCTAGAATGCTGGTAAAATTACTACAAAAGCAATATTTTAACATGTTAACATGTGTAATATCCCCAAATGACTGATGGTCCTCTTTTCATAATCAAAGCCCACTCTTCTGGAAAGATGTGTCACCCCGAAATCTGAATAAATTATACATTTTTAAAAGGTCATTCATTCAGAAGCCAGTAATTTTATTACAACTTTGTTTTGAACGTTTTCCTATCAATGTCAGACACACATTTCTGGAGGATATTTTTTACTTTTTCACAGGTTAATATTCAGTCTGTTTCAGTGGCTGGTTAAAAATTTCCAGTGCCTGACTGGGTACAGTGACTACATTACCAGTTTGTAGTACTGCTGCCTAGAATGCCTGTGTTAGTGTAAAACGAAATATCGAAAGGTCTTTCCTCCTAATGCTACATGTAAAGCAGGAGCACTTATGTTAGATGCTTCTCTCTCTACAAAATGAGGAGAGAACTTCGATAGAGATCTACCTGAGATGGTAATGGAATTATTCTGAAAAAAGAAAGATATTGTGAAAGATATGTTAATGTTTAACAAGAATTTTTTCTGCACATGAAATTATATATTTCTTCCAATGCTCCATATAAGTTTTAAATTAAGTAAGTTCTAATTTAATATTTTTACTTTCATTTAAATTATACAAGATAGGATTTTCCAATTTTTGTCATTTTATATCCATTTTGTATATAAAAGTGTTCTGGGAGATGACCATTTAAGTCTGTAAGTTCTTTATATCTTAAAACAGACTAATTTGAAGTTGTTCACTCCCCCAAGGATGAAGCTTCTAAAAAATATTTGGGTTAGACCCTCTCACTGGCAAATAAAACGCTTCATGGCTTTCTTGTTTTGCTTTCTTGAATTTTTCTTTTTCCATAATGAAACAATAGAGTCGAATTTTGGTTTAACTTGAATTCTTTTATTCTGTTATAAGTCTACTAATGCCATTAGATCACTTCTGATTTAATCTTATTGTGAAAGAAAAGAAATTATGTCCATCATTTCTCATCATTTATGTCAAAACCTATAAGGGACATGCAGGAGTGAGAGACTGCAGACAGCCTTGCTCCAGCCCTGTAGAATTTAAGCCATGAATCTGTACTTCCTGAGCTATCTTTGCTGCCTGAGGAGGAGTGAAGAGAACAGCAATCTGAAGTGAGGTGTAGTGCCCATCCTGGTGAAACCTTGAAACAAATGAAAACACAGTCTGTCACATTGGAATTGTATTCTTTGGTTTTGTAAGATTTTTTTGCCTTCTTACTTGATAAAAGGACACTTATTTTAGTTTCATATTCACTGCAGAGGCCTCCAAGTTTCCTATTAGCAGTAAATTAACATTTACTGTTACCACTGATTGAGCAGGAGGAGCATGTAGTGAAAGCATGGATTGTAGATTGACTCCTAATATTTTGCTGATGTTTTAATTTTTCTTACACAAAATAAGGTGTTTTCTGGTAATTTCTGTAAAGATTGATACTATTTCCCCTTCAAAGAAGTGGATAAACATCATAATATCTAGTGTTCCACCAAATGTAGATGAATAGATAAAATATGTAAAATAAATGCAGAAAATTGAGACACCTTGTCCAGAAATATCCTACCAAGAGAGCAAAATGACAGTTATTCGCTATAATTACTGAAATTAATCCAGCTATTCACTGTACTTGTAAAAGATGAAGGAGTTAGCAAGCCTTGTAGTATAAGCACTTAATGGTTTTCACTGTTGGTTCTAAAGTATGCTCCTTTTTTTTTAAACTTAATTACTTGATTAACCTCATACATATTTGACTACTCTGCTACCTCTTGATATTTTTGTGTAACATTGAATTGTGCAATACACACAGTATAAAGGTTCACATTTTAATAAAGTGAAATTAGTGTGTGTTTCACAAACATGATAAGGCTCTCGGTTAAAGTTCAAGAATAATCACATGTGTAGCAAGTATTCTGCTTACAGTAATAAAAAGTGAAGGAACTGAAGGAAATTGCAAATTGATATTTTCACTTATGACATCAGCTTTTAAGTAGATACAGCTTTAGGTTTTTGTTTGTTTACAGTAGATAGAGGACAATAGGGCTTTCAGTGGTTCTTGTTCTCTCTTTACAGACAGCTAACTCAGCTTTAAGAGCACGTATACTGTTTGAGTTACATGAATCAGTTTTTATACAAATGTTTCTGGAAATAAAACATATCTGGAGAATATTTCTGATTTAAAGCTAAAAGAAAGCAATTTCAATAATAAAATGCAAAGTAGAAGTTATGAATGCACTTAACTATTACTAAAAATCTGAAATATCCTCTTTATGTGTGTACATATGATTTTAATAAAAAATACAACTATTTTTGAAAAAGAAACAATAGCTACTCAATATCCTTTGGGGTCTCATTAAGAAAGTCTTTCTGATCTGAAGTTTTTTACTGTGCTGCGATATAAAACGCCTTAACACTATTTTGTCTCTAGTAGACAATATGTAAATATAGCTGTTGTATTGCCTAGAATGATCTTTGTCCCTACAGCTTTTTACTAGCTCTTTTTGGTGGAAAATCCCTGTATTTCAGTCGCTAAAGAAACGGGTGCTAACAAAATTAACTCCTGTCCTGATAAATTCATCCAGTTTGGCCAAGTAAGAATCAAAGTAAAGAAATTCTAAAAGGGCATATTTAATTAATGTTATTTCTAAGAGCTGGCATCTCTTAGTTGAAGCTTTTTTTTTTGTGCTGTCAGCTGCACCGTTTCCAGCTGAAGTACTGTTTTTAATTTGCTTCTGACAGACAGCCGTGCCAGTCAAAATGCGTGAGCCTGGTTCCTATCAGCTTCTGTTCATTTGCTTATTCACTTCCTTGCTTTGCTACAACCTACTTGTGCTTTCTCAATCTGTCAGATACACTTAAAGGAAGTTGTAGTCTACATTTCTACCCTAGTTTTTTTTCCCCATGTTTCTTTATTTTAATAATCTGTTTTATCCAGTTTTAGTTAGAGCAGATTGATCTATAATCTTTGGAGGAAGCATAGGTTGAGTCAAGGTGCTTGTAAGAATGACGTCAAAATGCTGAACGTACAGTGAAATCACCCAACCCTGTTCCTGCCTGTACTGAAGAGGAATACAAAGCTTTTTTCAGGACTGCTACTTTCCATCTCCAGCAGCTATGTGGGTGTTTCCTGGGCAGAGGTGGAGAGGGAATTGACCTTAACATTTGTTAGCAAGTTTTGGAATTCTCTGCACTCTCACAAAGAAGGAAGTGATTAGAAACAAGAACAAATCTGACTTAGATTATCCTTTTGCACTCCCAAAATACATTTTTACTGCCTTGAACAAATGTTGCCCCTGAAGCAGCACAAGTAGGTTTTGTTCCTTTCTCTGGGCTTTTGGTAAAAATAGAGCAAAAGCGCATAATCCACGAGACTCATATCTTAGTGTGCTCATCTTTGTCTCTTTCTGCTTCTTTTATTTTCTGTCCTTGAGGAAGGATGTTAGTATTGCAAAAGTTTTCCCTAGGAAGTCTAGTGGTTGAAAATAAATAAAGTTGCAAAACTTGTGTTTCAGATAGAATACTATTCTCTACTGAGTACTGAGAATGCAAGAGCTTCTCAGAACACATTTCCCAGTATCTGCAGCATGGTACATGTTCCATGTTCTCTGGATTCAGATATGCAACTCAGCTTTGAGGTATTACTCCATAATAGCACAAAATTGAAGTGTATACCAAGTATCTGAAGATTTCCTGTGTCTTGGTTTCCACAGAAGAGAAGCATCTTTGTGACAGTTATGGTATACTATAAACAATAGCTGATCACAGAGGTGAAGATATCTGAGTCCTGATGCATGACAAAAGATTTGTTTAGGTTTACCTTTGGTCCCCTCCTAAATTCCATTACCTGCAGGGTGCATGGCATTGTGGTATCTACTACCTATGTAATATAGAAGCATCTATTGCAGCAAAACCTGTAGCTTGCCCTGCAGTCATGTTTTTAAGTGTAGTGTGTGGTGATGTGGGTTCTCCCAGGTTTTTCTTCTTTGTTGTTGGACATGGAGGTTGCTGTTTTTTTACAAGTTATGTTTTCTCATATTTTTTAGGAAAAGCTGAAATACTCTAATTAGAAAATGATTAAAGCATGAAAAAAGTGACATTGTCCTCATTTGAAAACAGAAAGTTCAGCCTCCTGGATACTTAAGGTTTTAAAAACACTATTTTGCCATCAGTACAAATGTGCTGCCAGGAGAAATGAATCCAGTATAACCCCATGACTGTGCACTTGATAACCATTTCACTCTTAATAATTTAATCCGTCCATTGTAATGAAGCAATTAACTTGCTCTGCACCTAGCTGTAATCTAAGAGTGAATAACGACATTTATTCTTGTTTCAACAGTTTTGCTGTTGAATATTATTAGGTGGGATTTGTTTGACCTGGCCTTTCAGGTCTTTTACATTGCAGGAAAAAAGTGTTTTTCTATGTCAGGAAATGTGTTGCAAGGACATTTGTGATAGATGAATTTAGCTTGCTGTTATAAGTTTCCTTGGTTCAGAAATAAAGGTAATATAACATTGGAGGAAATAAAATGGAAAAAAATTAAAGAAAAAAAGGGCAAGGAAAGGAGAAACCACAGCTGCTGTTATTTCATCAGGTTTCATTTGAAGTGATTAAAGAAGTGATCTTTGGCAAAGTACCACTCATTCCTGATCTCATCAGTGAACCTCAGAAACTTCCATATATTTTTCAATTTATGGTCTCACTCAATTTCAATATGTATAATAACACTGAATTTCAATACATATAATTTTTAAGTCTGTCTGGTTAAAATAGGAACAAAAATTCCTTGTATACTTTTTGAATGGGATAAACCCAAGATTTTATTTGATGCATAATATTTAAGGATAAAGTATGTGAGTGTGTCTATTTCGACTTCACGAGAATTTGGTAGCACTTGTTTTCTTTCTCATATTATTTTTTTTCTTTCCCCTGCAGCGCTTATTCCTTGTAAGAGCTTTTTATGATACAGATTTTGTCTACTGCAACTGTTACTCCATTCCTAAGACAAGGAATTCAGCATCAGATATGGCATTCGGGAATGGGAGGAGAAGGAAGGCAGGAGGAAGAGTGTTTTTGTTTTGTTCAGTGCAACCACTGAAAGGCAGTTCCAGCTAAAAAGTGACATTAGGAAGTTTTTGAGAGGAGAAAACACCTTTCTTTTGTGTAGCATTTACAAGGTTTTATTTATCTTCAAACTCTACCAACAGGTTTTTCTACTGCAGTGTATTCTGCATGTTCTTCTAAGCTCATTGGGATCTTTTCACATCCTCTGTAAGGCCTTGATGTACTTAAGGCTTCATTAGACCTTCTCAACTTTTTTTGTGAATTTGTATATTCACTGAGGTAATGAAAGATTATTTTCAATTTTTGCCAGGATTTTTTTGACAGAACTTTTCAAGTGATGCTAAAAGCCAGACAAGTTTTGATATCTGGATTCTGATGGAAGAAACCTGAATTTCTGCCAGGTCCTTTCCCCAGCTCTTTGGCAGCCTCACTGGCAGGCTGGTGGGAAGCCATATTCTGCATCCTTTGACTTGTTCAGTCCCTGGTTCTTCAGCAACAGAGACAGCTGGAGCTTCCAGGACCCTTAATTCTGGGCAGCATGTCAGGCAGCTTTTTGCAAAACCTGAACTCTTGATTAAAGTGGGTCAAAAAAAAAAAAATTCCAGTTTGTGCAAAAATTCTAAATGTGTGGTATTCTTTCTTCAATAAAACAGAATTACTGCTAGGTTTGGACCTTGTCTATTCCTTTCCTTATGTGAATTTTGAATGCTCTCCTCTCTGGATATTTTTGGTATCTCAAATGAATGCAACTCCTTTCTCTCATTTATCTTTCTTGCTTCCATCAGTAACAGAACAATTTTTATGGTTAAAGAGTACTTTCACAAATGAAATATTGAAATGTTAGGAATGTATGATCTGCCATGTTTTTCAGGTAAGACAAACTTCTGCCCAGTTAGTCTGTACAGTGAGATATTATTATTAAATTTGACTGCCTCTCTACTGGGTACTGAAGTCTCTGAAATAACCACTGAAACTGCATAAACCAACTAAGTTTGCATCCAGAATAGGCATAAAATATTAAATTGGTTTTGTTCTATTATTTGATTAAAATGAATCAATGCTTCATTCTTATATTAATCTGGCAGGATAGTGGGCTAATCTTCTGCTATGAAAACTTTGATATTATCTATAACATATAGTATTTAAAGATACTTTTCTGTGTATTCGATACAGACAACAAATGAAATATACTTCTGTCATGGTTTTGATTTGCCAATTAAAATATACTCATTTTCTGTTGTGAGACAGAACCAGGAGTAGAAGCAAGGCAGGCCTAAAACTTAAGAGGATATAAAAAGAAATTTATTAACTACACAAAGGGAAAAAAAACTCAGAATAAGATTGTCAGACCACTCTTTCCTTCCCTTTCTCAACCTTCATAACAATGAAGCAAACATACAAGAAACTGCTTCAATTAATTCCCAACTCAAACAGTCCCTTCTTCCGCTCACTTTGGAGTGAGAAGCTTCCTCTTGTTAGGCTATAGGGATTTTTTCCACAAGAAAGTAGAAAACA
>VWZS01000327.1:0-66065 GCA_013397075.1 Rhabdornis inornatus | reverse complement strand
GCCCCTGCCAGGCCCACAGGCCTGCAGTGGAGCCAGGCCAGGGCCCTGTTACCTGCACTGCTGCCGGAAAAGCCAAGAGAGCTCAGTTCCGGATTACCGCCTTCAAAATGTGTGTTCACGGGGCGAACTAACTTTCTTCAATTGGTTCTTCACGCTGTCAATAACCAAACCAGCCTCCAATTGGTCACTATCAACTCCCAGGGGAGTACTCATAGAGAAAACTTCTCTTTGAGTTTTTTCCTCCCCAGGTCAAACTACCACAACTTCTAATTATTGTTATTGTTTAACAAGTAGCCTTCTGCTGTCTAATTCAGAACAAGTAAACTTCTTTAACTTCTCAGAAAACTAAATTAGTCCCATCCTTATAGAATAGTAGAGAACAAATTTAATTGCCTACCTTTCCTTATTTTTCCTTGTCTAATTTATATCATTAGCATTTGGGGGCAGCTCACAGGAGGTTTTATTATTTTAGATGTTCATGACTACTCTGGGTTATGCTAAAATTTGTGGTAACCCTTTGTCTTTAAAGTTTTTTTTTAAAACATAACTGTGATTGGCATTCCCCAAAGGATCTAATCTTAAATAAACCTCTGCTTTCATTAATTTTTGGACAATCCAGAAGAGAGCTCATGCTGAAAATGCACAAAGAAGCAAGAATAAAAATTTATAAATTAAATAGGGGAATAGTACACAGAACTAACACAAATGTCAACCTTAAATTTATTTGAAGGCTGAATTCTTGTTAATCAGTTTCTTTAAATATAATTGAGGCAAACTGCTAAGCCAGATATATGGTGGATTTTTTTCTTTTTCCATTTATCATCAGATATTCAAGGACATTAAGGTAAAAAGTTCATAGTTTCACACTTTCTTTTGTGTTTTAGGGTGGTTTTTAAATTTTTTTTTTAAGTTCCCTTTTTTTTGTTGTTGTTTTGTTTTGTTCATTCACTGTCACCACCAGAACTTGAAAAAATTTAAAACAGTTTTCTAAAAAAGGTTGGAGCCAGAGAATAACACCCTTCTGTTTCTTGGTTTATAACTTCTTCTCCCTCTGAATTTCATGTTGGGCATTCTCCCAGGACTACTTTACTGGAACAGTTCCACACACTCAGACAGCTGCCCTTTTAGTTAGGGGTCAGTCTGAAAAAAAAATAGGTAGCTGCATGAGAAGAGGCAAAAGAATAAGAGAATAAATAAGGGGAAGATCTCTGAGCTATTCACAAATAAACAGTTTGGAGATTAATGAAATTTCTTCTGTAGTATCTTTGGAAGTTTTTCCAAATTATGAAGAGCAAATGTTCTAGGCAGAAAAATGCTTTGGAAGATGCTGAGGGTGTGGTCTTACACCTATAGGATAAGACTAAATTGCACTCTACTGCCTCTTTCCATTGAGCAAACTATCACAACATCCTAAAAAACTGGAAGATTATATTTTCATTTTTTTTCCCTGAGTTTATTTAACATTCCAAGTGAGAAATCTTGAAGCTTGACTTGTGGGTATAGCTCATCTACACTTGGAAGAATATAACTAATTCCCTCTGTTTTTCACCATTCTTGCTTCAAGCCTGAGTGACTTTATGGCATGTTTTTTCCAGAACTGTGTTTATTCCTTGTTTCAGGTTGCACATGCAAATCCGCATGAAAGGTTGGAGTGTTGTGGTGCTGTTGCCAGACTGTTTCATACATATAGAAGTAATTTTATTGGGAAAAAATGTGTGTTTTTTTTTTTTTCTGAAATCCTTGAAACTGAGGAGAATTTTTTTATTGGAATTGGAACTGGTCTTGGAATTTTATTGGTCTTGGAATTAATTTGGGGAGTGGTGATCAGTTTTGATGTTCTGAAAGTTTTTGTCTTTAATCTCTTTACCTGATATCTATGGCAGACTGAAAATATACAAAGAAATTTTGGATCAAACTTGACTTTTCACCATTCAGCCTGGCACTTAATTCACATCTGGAACTCCTTGCTCATTCTAAATAAGAGTTGGATTTTCTGGGAGGGGTTATATGTCCTGATGGTGTCTTCTGTGATGGAAAGTCTGTCAAGAAGATTTTCAGGGCTTCTCTCTGGAGGACAATGTAGTGGTGAAACTGAAATCGTGTTCTTTCTGTCCTTCAGAACTTTTGGTTATTTAAATTCCTCCTTATTCTCAGTCTCTATTATAAAATGGCGTGCCAACCAAAAAGTCTGAATGAGTAAATGTCAGAAGATTAGGCTGAACAAAGAGGCATTTAGAGAATTCTGAATAAGTAAAAAATTTTAAACTTCCTTGTGCCCTTTTTTGTTGCAATGAGGTGGGAGACTGTGTTGAGGTGGGAGGTTGTGTCTCTTCTCCTGGGCAGCTGGGGACAGGACAAGGGAAAATGGCCTCAAGTTGCACCAGGGGAGGTTCAGCTTGGATATTATCATGATGTGGTTTAGTGGGTATGGTGGTATTCAGCCTAAGGTTGAACTTGATGGTCTTGGAGGTCTTTCATAACTTTAATGATTCTGTGATTCCACTGTTTTGGAAAGGAGGTTGTTTTCCTCCAAGTACAAGTTAGAAGGTAACAGAAGAGCAGTGGGAAATCTCTGGCTTTCCACCAAAAACCTTTACAGAGTCTAGACTCTGCCCATTTCCAGGAAGAGAATGAAGAAACTGAGGATATCTAATCATTATCAAATGTTAGAATAATAAAATTTTTATAGGCTAACTTTTTGAGAACATCTGTTGAAATCAGGATTTCTATTCAATTTTGTGTTCATGTGGTGTCTGCTATTTTCTCTACAGAACATTTAGAAAAGAGGCCACCCCAAAGGTTATGGTCAAAATCACCTACAAGGAATGTTTGGTGCTATGTTATGCACAAATATTTTAAAGAACTTCCCAAAACATAGACTTTTAGAGAAGTTGTTGGTTTTTGTTTGTTTCATTTTGTTGTGTTTCAAAGTGGCATAGATCAGAAAGTCTGTTGGTAATATGCAATGTAAAATCACCAAGCATGTTTTATATTTTTTTTATTATTTACCATAGCGATGCCTACATTTAGCCCATCTTCATCTGCTTGCTTTTTGTTACAATATTGATTCAAAACTCAACTGGCATATTATAGCCAGTCACGTTTGAACAACTCTGTGGGTCTTTCCAAAATTCTATTTTGCCTCTTCTGGGATCCCTATGGACCCAGCTTCACCTGTAAGTTCTAGCATTGACAGACTGAGTGTGTCGTTTTACCTCTGTCTGATTACAGAACTAGAAAAGCCTTTCTGTTTGCCAAATGCACAGTGTGGGAGTTGGGATTGCTTTCATAGGCTTGTAATACCTGTAAAAAATGAAGGTATTAAGTTTTCCTCAATTGCTAAAATAACTGTAGATTAAAAAATGTCAGTTCATGAGGCTCTTGTGTCTCAGGAACATAAGGAATTTCAGTTTCTAGTTTTTATAAGTCATTATTTTCCAAGCTAAGGGTGTAAGATGATAGACAAGGCAGTCACATTTGCTAATATGTACTCCCAAGACAGCTGTCACAGCTAGGAATTTGATTTAATATTGCCAGCAGTGTGTTAAAAATATATATATGAAAAGGGATATAGTAAAATCAGAGATTGAAAAATCTCAGGAGAAAGCTATAGAGCTTTGTTTTGAGGATCATGACACCAAAGAAATGTTATGACATCTCTCAAACTTTGCAGGTTATGCTGTGGTAAAAGCCATAGAAGAAGCTAGTGTGAATGAGATTCAATAAACTAATTCATGGGGCAAAATAGTCACAGATATGTAAATGCATGCTGAGAAAAAGTTTGCTAATTCTAGGCCACTATTTTCACTTCCTACAATGCTTTACAAGATGGCACTACAACTGAAGGGGTTTCTAACCTAATTATGTTTGGTAATGCCTATCAACAGATTTCTTTTCTGGGCATGAGTCATGTAGTTTGCAACATCATTTGGTATCAGGTCTGTAACAGTGGGCCCTGTTGTTCCCCTGGTTGGTGAGGAATAGAATTATAAATAATGTGAAATTTCTTGAATGAAGCTGGGAATATAGGTATCTGTTTATGATTTTTGAAACACCTAGTGTATTTGTAGTGGGATGTTATTTGTTGTGGAATGATATTTTATTCAAGAGAAATGTTATAGAATATAGCAGGTGTATGTGAGAAATTGGGGTTTTGCAGAAGAATCAGATTTGACTTTGTTTTGACTTGGGGCTAAAGGGGGCTTTCACTAATTCAGTAAGTGATACATTCATGTGCACTAAGGTAAACAACCTTCAACATGAGGGATTTCATGTGAGTGCGTCCTTAGACTTATAATATTTTCACCTCAATTAGTGATGAAGAAGTAAGTAGAATTTATCAACTTCCACAGGAATATCAGGTATTAGGCTAGCCATTCTCTTGAGAGAATAATGGTAGTAAAATGAGGTTAATACAGGTGTGATTTACTAGGCAGATAAATATCTGAAGTCCTATGCTAAGTAATTATTGATTATTCATTGATAAATATTCTGGGAAATAAATGGTGCACTGTGCTTTTCTCAGAGTCTTCTGACATACATTTTGCAAAGGCTGGAGACATCAGGAGGTGAAATAGTAAGAGAAACCACAGTTTCCCTGATTTGTAATAACAAGATGCAGTAAGAACCCACAGTGGAATTCAGGCACAAGTCTTTATATACTAGAGGAGATCTGTCTTTTCCCCCCTCTCTCCATAGAACAGGAATAAAAATATTTTTTCAATGTTTTTTTAGTTTTTCTGTAAGAGTGGGAATGAAATATCATTTGGTCCATCTTGACAGTTAGTGAAGCTGATCTACACTGGTGTTCCAGTTCATTGCAGAGTGGAGAATGATCTGGATTACCCTGTGGATCGTAAATCTCTTTGAATTTTTGTAATTAATGCCTTGTTTTGCCTCACCTTCTCAATAACGCAAAAGACAGACAAAATAATTTTATTTGTGAATGACAGACTAAAAGATTAATATGTACAAAGACAGACTAAATGATTAAAATGTACAAACTACCAACCTGTTCCCCTGTACCCATATACAGGCTGATATCTTTGACAGGGGCTAGACATAAATATGTAAGAAAGAATATCTCACCAGGCAGTTTTATAGCCTTTTTTGCTCTATATGAAAACACATCCACCTTGACCAAATTCATTGTGTTTAAATAGAATTTTCTACATGTCCCCTGAACTGTTTGGTTTTACAGTTTACATATTTTCAGTTTATCTCAGTTTGATCTTGGGATCTTAAAAGTACCACACATAGATTTTTCCAACATGGAAATCGTTCTCTGCTTCTGATCACCCTTACTGTCCTTCTTGTTAGTTTTTATAAATAAATTGTCTTCTTTCTGAGGGTTTTTTCTTAACTGAAAGGTTAAAGATATGAGAATAGCACATATTTATCAAGCAATACAGTAGTATACTGTCTTTCATAATAAACTCCATAGTAATTGCTTTTGCTTTTCTTGATTACTACTAGAAGCTGATTTTTTTTCTGAAACATAATAGCTAATTTATCATAGAGCTTTACATCTGTTGCTAGGATTACTTTTGTCATGTGCTTTACTTTTTACATCCCTACACTGACTGTTATCTAGCAGTTAGTTATAAGATTACAGCAAGTCTGTACCATTGGGGAATTCTTTCACCGAAGTTTATGTTTTCATATTTGCCTTGTGTTTGGATGACAATATTCAGGCTTTGAGAACTGCTCTTTTGAAATGGGAATGCATTAGATCTGCGATTAAACACATATATTTAATTAAAATCTTTTTAATGCTCCCTATGAAGGTTTTCTCAGCTTTTTCTTGTCCTAGGTACAGTCCAGAGGAGAAATTCCTGTAGTTTGATAAATGTGTTAAATTGATAAGATCTGAAGTAGATTTAAATATAAATATTACTCATTTGCATTCTAATGCTCCAATTACTGAATTTAAATCTTTTTGCACCTCAGAATGACAAGACAGCATTTCCTTATTAGTGTTAGACAGTAATAGCTATATATGCAAATGTAATGGAAATTCTCAAAAATATGGTGTAAATATAGATATAACTTCATGCAGTGAAACTTACTTATTTTTTTGTTTAGAATTTTGTAAAGTATTTGATTTGCCTTAAAAAGAGCAAAGCTGTACTAAGTGGAACAATTTAGAGAATATAGACATATGTGTATATGGTCATAGTACAAGATTTATTTACTTAGCTGGAAATCCTGTTAAAATGATATATGTTACTATAATTTAGATAACAGAACAGATGGAGCGCTGTTCTTTTCAGGTTAAGGTTCTAAAATTTATTTATTTAATACCCATTTTCATCTCTGGGTTTTTGTGGAATTTTTTTTGTTGGCTGGTTGGTTTGTTTTCGTAACATTTAGAAAATTTGGCATTACACTGCTTTCTGATAGATTTGGGAAGATTATAATGTACCTACTGTGTTTCATTTGCACTGTATTCTGAGAGAGCAGTGCTTGTGAAATGTTCAAGGTTCCTACAAGCCAGAGGATTCCACATAACACAGAAATATCTATTGAAGACTATTCCCTAAGTCTCACCAGTATGTTTAAATATCCAAGGCACCTTTTAGCTGACTATTAAAAATGTAGATTTTTTTTTTTTTGGTGGGTGGGTGGGGGCATGCGTACTTAAAAATATCTGGAAGTGTTTGAGGAAAAAGGGAGAAATGCCAAGTTTCTACTGGTATATGCATATTTACTGCTAAAGTAAAATGTCATTGATTCTTTTGATTTTAAGACGAAAAGTTATAATTATTTATTCCTGTTCTTTCAGTATGTATGTAATGAATGGAAGATGAATCCTGAGACAGGATGGATGATTCTTAGGTCCAAACCTTAACTCTCAGACCAGCAGTCTTAATAGCCACTTTCATAACTATTTTATAGGCAAAGCTTGATTAGTTTACCTGTATTTTGCTCTCATTATTCTTACTTGAAGATGTATTAGTATACCATTCTCTTTATAGCTAGAAGCCATCTTCTAATTTCCCACTTCAGCCAGTCCCAGATAATTTATGCCTGTTCTTCATTGTTTTTCTTCTTTCTTTGATATTAGGCTGCACTTTTAGCCCAACTTTTTATTTCTCATTTTACTACAATTCAGATGTCTCCTCCTATTACTTACATTATTCTCTGTATCTACTAATCATCCTCCTAACTCTCCAGGTGTCAGTTCAGTCTTCTTGAAGATAGATAAACAGGTGTGTGATGTTCAAGGCAAAGTTTTTACAGGACCACTGTGCTGGCACTAATGCTTCTTAATGCTTCTTTCTTTCCCATAAGTGGCTGGACTAGTTTTGTCTCTCCAGTTGCTCTCCTCTTTTATTCTGCAAATTATTTGCCATTCCTGCTTGTTCTGTGGTATGAATGACTTTTGTACTTTGGCTTGTCAAAGACAATCTCGTACTGGGTATAACTGGCTGTAGTGCTTTGAGAAGGAACTAGGAGCATGGAGACTAAATGCCTCGTGTATCAGCAGCACACTTAATCACAGATGTATTTGATGTTAACGAGTTATGAGACCTCCCTGCTTCAGTGAATAGAGTGCAAGGCCTATGAGCAAAGCTAGGGGTCAGCATTACAATTCCTTACATGACTCTCTGTGAGCAGAGATTATAGAACCATGTTGGTTTGGGTTGGGAGGGACATTCATCTTGTTCCAACCTCCTTGCCAAGAGCCAGGGTGCCACCCACTACATGAGATTGCCCAGGGCCCCATCGAAGCTCACCTTGAACAATTCCAAGAGTGGGGCATCTATAATTTCTCTGCGTAATCTGTTCTTGTGTCTCACCCCTCATACACTAAAGAACTTCTTCCTAACATCTTATCTAGATATTTCACCTTTTACTTTAAAACTGTTTCCCCTTGTCTTACCACTATCTGCCTGTGCAAAAAGTTGCTCTCCTTGCTTTACAAACTTCCTTTAATACTGAAAGGCTGTGATTAGGTCTCCCTGGACCCTTTTCCTCTTCAGGCTGAAGAGAACAATCCATACTCTCTCCTCCTGTCTTCATAGGAGCAGTTCTCCATCCCTCTAATCATCTTTATGGCCCTCCTGTGAACTTCCTCCAGGAGGCCCACATCAGAACAATACTGACGACTGAGTTATTGATGACAGTTATTTCCTTTTAGTTTGTGATTCCATAGTTCCTAAACCCATGAAATTCAACAAGTCCAGGTGCAAGATCCTATCCCTGGGTCAGGGAAAGCCCAAGCAAAGATGCAGACTGGGCAAGGAATAGATTCAGAGAAATTTTGAGGAGACCTTGAGGTGTTGCTGCATGGAAAGCAGGACACAACCTGGCAATGTGTTCTTGCAGAGCAGAAAGCCAATTGTGTAGTGAGCTGTGACTAAAGAAGTGTGGCCAGCAGGTCAAGGAAGGTGATTAAATACCTCTACTCCTGTCTTGTGAGACCTCACCTGGAGTACTGCAACCAGTTCTGGAGTCCCCAACATATGAAGGACATGGACGTACTGGAGTGAGTCCAGAGAATGGCCACAGAGATGCTCAGAGGGCTGGAGAAGCTACTATTTGGGGTAGTTCAAACTGGAGAAGAGAAAGCTCTGGGGATGTGGCAAGATAGGTTGGAAGGACAGTGCAGGAGGCAATCTCTCCTTATGAATTACAGCTGTGCTGATTACTGAGGAGTGGAAACATTTGTGCCTGGCCAAGGAATTTGCGTGTTATAAAAGAGTGGCTTAGCCGGCCACAAGTTACAGTTTGAGTTGGAGCTTGAGATTAAGGGTCTGCTGGCTGTGCTGTGAGGAGGTAAGGGATAGATAGGGTAACCAGCTGTTGTGTGAGGGATAGTCAGGGTTAGGTGGCTGTACAAGGGACAGGCTGGGGTTTAGCCAGTTATGCAGAGAGAAGAAAAGGAGTCAGAGTTGTGTGGAGCTGCCTGTAAAAAAAGGAGTCAGTATTGTGTGGAGCTACTTATGAGGAGAGGAGGCAGACTTGTCAGAAAGAAGTCCACTGAGAGAAGGCATGAGAAGTTTTTAATAAAAGACTGGTGTTGATGCTAGTCATGTCCATCCTGACATAATTACTACATACCTTCCAGTATCTGAATGAGGCTCATAAAAAGGAGGGAGGAGGACTTTCTATGAGGATGTGTAGTGACAGGACAAGAGGGAATGGCTCTAAACTGAAAAATGGCAGGTTTAGATTGTATAAGAAGAAATTCTTTACTGTGTGGGTGGTGAGGCACTAGAAGAGGTTGCCCACAAAACCTGTGAATGCCCCATACCGGGAAGAGTTAAAGGCCAGGCTGGTTGGGGTTTTGAGCAACCTGATCTAGTGGAAGGTGTCCCTGCCCATGACTGATATTGATAATGGTCTCAAGAACTGTGTTAACATTAGTGACTTATGTGCAGCATACCCCTTTTCAGACCTTTGTACTTTCCTCAGAAATCCAAATAAATGAGGCACATCCTGGTTGCCGTATCTTTAAATTGCAACAACTTTTTTATTTTGATCTTCTTCTGTGTTTTTTTGTTTTGTTTTATTTACTTATTTTTTCCCTGTATTTGCTTTATTTATTTATGTTTTATTTACTCTTCTTTCCTTTCCTGTCTGTGCATAATCAGTGAGAAAGTTAATTTGTTATCACTTTTTCCTGGACTTTAGTTAATTTTCTTCACAAATCTGCTTCTTAAAAAAGTCCTTTGGCTTCTGGCATTGCTTGGCATGCAGTATAGCATCCTTCTGTCAGACAGCCATTCTTACCTTCTTGGATGTGTGTCTGGGAGAAGATGTTTGGAAGAATTCAGTGATTGCCAGACGTTTGAGCTCAGATATAGGAAGGAACTGCAAAAAAGTCTCAAAACTACTTGTCTGAGAGTTTCAGCAGATATTTTCCATTCTGGCAGCTTAGGTGAGAATGGAAATTAATCCATTAATTAGAATGTCTTATGGGCTTCTCTCTGGACTTATGCTTGAACAAGTAAGGAGTTTTCAAAATTACGCTAATACCTAGTGTGTTTCATCCGCAGAATTGGTCTTTAGAGTATAATTGTGACCCTATTATCATGCTCTTTTCCACTGCACATAGTCATTAGTAGATGCTCTTCCTCTTCTCCTTTGGTGGGTTGACCCTGGCTAGCAGCTAAACACAGCTGCTCACTCCTTCCTCTCTCCTGTGGGATGGCCGATAAAATAAAAGAGAAGCATAAAGACTTGCGGATCAAGAAAAAAGCAGTTTAATAGGTGAAGGAAAAACTATACTTGCAAAGTAAAGGAATTTATTCCCTACTTTCCACTAGCAGACAGATACTTAAACAATTTCTGGTAAGGTTGGCCTCAGAGTGTAACCATGACTTTCCCTACTTCCATATCCCTGTCTTGAGTTTTTGTTGCTTAGCAAAATATCACATGGCATGGAACATGTTTTGATCAATAGGATCAGCTCTTCGAGTTTCTTACCAGCCTCCTTCTGGAGCAATGGACTGGGAAAAAGCCTTTGCACTGTGCAAGCCCTGTTCAGCAATAACCAGAATTCTGGTGTGTTATCAACAGTGTTAGTCACAAATGGAAGAAAACTCAGGATCACACAGGCTACTGTGAAGAAAATTGACTTCATCCCAGCCAAATGCAGCACACCTGCAGAGATCCTATCTAAAAAACTCCACAACAGGGAGAGGAGAATAGGGGATAATTTGGGATCTAGCAGTGTTGTGTAGAACGAAGTTGTGCCTTTCACATGTGAGGCACAGCTAGTCGGTCAGGTGGCTGGGAGATTGAAGAAGCATTCCTTTGTTCTACTTCTGGTTCCCCAACTGTTTTTTCCTTACTATATCCTGAAGTGACCCTTCTCTTCTGTTTAGACATTGATAAATTATATCAATGATGGTGGTTTCATTTGGTGCCCATGTGCTGTGTTTTATTCTCTAGCAATTGAGTCATTCCTTCATTCCTTCATCTCTGGACCAATCTGGACCAATGCCTTTTTTTTTTTTTTTTTTTTTTGTTGGCTGCCATTTTTGCCTGAAATGTAGAAAGAGCCTTATGGAAGATTGGAAGATTATCCCCTATAGGTTTTTCTCAATAAGATTTCACTTAGAAAGGGATCTGAGTTCTAATGTGTTTTTTCAATTAAGATCATTCTTCCCTTTTAAAATTGTATGTTGTTCCAGAACTGAAACATTGCTTCACATCTTGGATGTTAATTTCCATATGGGTTGTCTAGAATAATTTACATTTTATGTATATTAAACAAAACTAATTTGCCCTTCTGTCTCTGAATCAGAGGCAAAAAAACCCCTCACAGTAAAGTGCATAAAAATTCTTGACTGGTATGAAAACACTAAGAACACAGAAAAAAATACCAGTTTTCTAGTATATTTTCTAACTCTTCAGGTCCTCACTTTATAAACAGAAGTGAGGTGTAAAAATATACTACATCAGGTTGCCTTGCACTGGTCCTCATAAGGATGGAACCTTTAGAATGACAACTCTGATCTCTGTTACAGGAGCTGTTACAGAATTTGCATCGACTGCTCCTTGATTTCTCCTGAATGCAGAGAAAGAGTATGATGGGATATGTTTCCTGTGACTGTCAACAGTATTAGCAGAGGAATGCTCTGGGTTATGGGTTCTGGATTTAGCTGAGTTGGGAAATAAGTGTAATATATATTAGGATTTCTAGAGGATTATAATGCATCTCCTGTAAAATGCCTGAATCCAGCAGGGAGCTCACAAAAAAGTCTTTCTATTCTTATTTCAACTGTCTGGATCAAAACCTGATATGACTTACAGAAGCTCAGATTTATCTTTATAGATATGGTTGTGTTCAGCCTGGGTTAGAAGACTCCTTGCAGACAACATGTCTGGAGGATTTGGCTTCTAAAATATAAGAATTCTCTTTAACATGTGTGATCTGAAGTTACTCTCAGAGTAACTTTTTTTTTCCTGGTTTCTGTATCATGTCCAATGGCACATCCTTTGTTAAATATTAAGGCCTTCCTCAAAAGACTGCTCAATATGATATCATAATTTCAATTTTTTTTTTTTTAATAAAGCAGTTTGTTCTCTTGCAGCTTTGTTTATGTAAACAGAGACCATTATAGAGGTATTTAAAGAAAGAGTGAATTAAAACCTGTGATGTAGAATGTCAGGTCAAATGGTTGAAAAATGACAACATTTTATGCAATTGGAAACAGTATTTTATAACAGGAAGTGCATGATCGATCTATTAATAATGAAGAATATTTGTTAAACTAAACCTACCTGAATTAATGTGTGTGTATATACCTTTTCTTTTTTCCTTTAAAATTATAATGTATTAATTTTGGTTTCTTACCATAGAAAAATAATTTAGGACCAGGGCACAGATATTGCTAGAAAAAGTCCATAATCTACTCTGGAAACTCAATAAGATTAATTTTATCTTTTGTAGGATGTAGGGGCTGATGTTCTCTGTGTGAAATAGTATGTCTTTTGTACAGTGTATGAGAACAGGAGAGGCTAAAGGCAACTGGTCATGTGTTTGTTTGAAAAATGGCTAAGTGAAAATGACAGTATGGAGCTCTGTGTATGCATGGTTGAGTCTATCACCTGTCAGAAAGCAGAAAAAAGATAGAACAAAACCTTTGAAACAAAATCTTAGTTCTTTATATTGCTAGATTTTAAATCCTGGGAATTTTGAGTTAAACTCATGGCTTTTTTCACTTATGTTCTTTATCATATGCAAATTCTTGTATCAGGAAAAGGAATGTCAGTAAATAATTTTCATAAAAATGAATAGATGTTAAAAGTAACAAAATATAGCACAGCAAAACATTAGGCAGTAAATTGAAATAGAATTTATTTCATTGTCAGAACAATGCTGGATAGATTAGTGGAGGTGAAAAATTAATGAAAATGTACTTATTAATGTAGGAAAGTGACTTAAAAACACAGATCATATTAAGATGGTAATATTAACTTAAAAATGTATATACATTGTAAGCAAAATTTTGCCCTTTTTATGGTCTCTGACAACAATGGGAGAACTCTAGAACAACTCACAAGTGTAAAGGAACATTTTTTCCCACTGTAAATGTATTTGCGGGCTGTTGTTGTCTGTGAACACTTATACTACAAACATGGTATGCCTCACATTACAGAGTTGAAATGTATATTCATGAAAAGAGAATAGCAATTTGTTTTCAATTGTGCATTGAAGAAAACCTTTTACGTCATAAAATTAGTTTTTATGGAAAATAGGTAGGATAGTACACTTAAATGTCTGTATTGCATACATTACTACTTTGTTTATATAAAATTTTATTCTGTTTTATTAAGGAGAGCAAAGTAAGAAACAGTGCCAGGTTTTTAAAGAGTGCTAAGCAAGGCAGGTATAATTAGATTTGAAGCTAAAGGAGCACCTAGCTTGATTGGTGTAAACATGAAATAAAATAATTGACTTGCTGACTCTTATTTTCAGAAGACATATCAGTGTCACTCTCCACAGCAGCCTGTGCTTGCAGAGGTTCTGTTTTACTTGGCATGTGCTGACGTGAATGATGGAATGTGGACCGGGAATCGTCGTTTCCCATGGATGGCTCCTGGTTAAGGGGGTATTGCTGTATCTCAGCTGTGATGCACACAGCCTGTTTAAAGCACAGAAAGAACCAATATATCCAGCTAAATGTATTTCTATATTGTCTTTCTAAGATTCTACATAATCCTGAAATTTTATTGAAAAATTTTTGCAGTGTTTCAAGGTATATTTTTTTCAGAGATGGAAACTTTTATTTAAAGGACTTAGCCTTCTGAAGTATATGTAATATTTATATAAAAATTAAATAATATATGTTTGGTATTTACTCTGTCTTATATGAATATAAAAATAGATAATTTGAATACCTTGTTAACATTGTAGTTATTGGTAAAATGGAAGCCTTAAATAACTGTAGTTCATGGGCCTTTCTGTCTTTGCAGAAGACCGATAACTTCTACATCACAATGTAATTGATATTTAGGAGGAATGAATTCCATTTTGCTTCTTTGTTTATTAAATTATGTAGACCGTCTCAAATAGAATTATGAAACCAATCATTTTGCTGCTTGTTCTTCAGTTAGCAAGGTGTGTTTCTGGCCTGATGGTGGTACCCACCATGTCTTTATATGGTATTACTAAATTACTGAATATTGGATTACTTTCCCCTGTTTTTTTTTTTCTGTTTAGTGATTGAAAATTGTGGTTTGGTGTAGGAGGGGTCGTGCTGTCTTATACTTCATACAACATTTAACACTCGGGAGGCTGCCAGGCTCAGGTTAATAATAATAATAGACTAGCTGAGTTGCAATAGAGGAGTGACATTCAGTGAATTTTGAGGGGATAAATTGGTTTAGCAAGTAATTTAACAGAAGGGCAGAGCAGGAGGTCTTGGCCTGGAGTATCTGTTACTCGCTGTTGTACTCAGCGCTGGCTCATGGGGGTGCTCCAGTCACGAGTCTGGGGCTCTGGAGGAGCCTTTGGATCTGGTGCCAATGGGAGGCGAAATGAAGGAGGAAGTACAAGGCAAAGAAGAGACAGGCTATGTGTCTTTCCTCAAAGTTTTTTCTGTGATTTATGAGTAGCTATTTGAGATGTCTTTTATGAAAATTTTGGACTGGCTGGGATATTTCTTAGGATCAGTCCAATGAACGCTTGTTACTGATGCTTTGGTTAGTAGGTTGCAGGAGATGAAGGGATGAAAATAGTCCTTCTGGCAAATGATGACTAAAGACATAATGCAACATAACCCATTCTTCAGTTGGTATTTTCCCATCATTTAAGGCTAGTTTCTAATCTTCTGTTTAGTTAACGCATTGTCCTTTGGTGATAGAAGAATATTTTAAAATAAAAGCTTTTTTCAGTTGCTAACTTGTTTTTTCTGCCTATTGTATCTTTTCCCATCAGTATTAATTGTTCTAAGACACTTGTAATTTTAAGAGTCCTTAGAATCATTTGAAATGCAAGACTTATGATTTATTGCAAAAGTAGGATTCCTTCTTGTTCAGCATCTTCATGTCCTGAATTGATTAGGAATGAAGCACAGTGACAGAACAGCTGAGACTTCAAGAAGCACAATTCCAATACAATAACCTAGCTGGGTATTTTGAATTGAAATTTAGGTCTTCAAATCTTGTCGGATTCATATGTACACTACTCTTACACCTAGATTTTTTTTTTCTTACTCTGCAGTTATCATTATATCAGTTGTCACTGAAACCTTCTCCTCAAGACAGAGAAAAACTGTGTTCTTGCACTGGTGTAAGCAGACCTTTTTCATCCTTCATAATTCCTTTTTATTTTTGTACCAGTTAATGTAAAAGAAGAACAAAAGAACATATACATTAANATAATATATATAATTATATATAATGTAATTATTACTTAATCAAGTTGGGGCTCAATTTTTTTGCTGATTTCCATTTTTTAAAATGAAAAATTACAAAGCAAAAATAAATACATTTTAGTGGAAGTAAAAATGTATTGCTAGAAATAAGTTAATTCAACGAAAATTTAGAGAGAAATAGTTGCACTGATTTATTAATTCAGGATAACGTCTAAATATTCTGTTTGTCAGTGTCATTATTTCCAAGTACAATTCTACATTAAATTCATAGTGAAAGATCAATATCTTTGTATGTCATAAGTAAATCATCATGAAAATTAAGAATGACTTCCTGTTGTAGGAGAGAATTTAATTTTTTGTGTTTTATTAAAAAAATCACTATTGAAACAATAGTTATTTTTGGACATAGTTGAGACTTTTTTTTGTGTGATATTTTAGGCTTCCTCTTCAAAAAGACATACAAAACTTCTGTCACTAGTCAGTTCTACTCGAAAAGTTTCAAGCTTGTTGTAAACTTAATTCAGCATGTATCCTAACATTTTGTAGTTAAAATGTTTGGTCATGGATTTTATAGCTCAGAAGCTCCTCCTAAAGAGGTGTCATTATGACCATATGGTCTAACTTCTGAATAACAGATTGTAGAATTTTTGTAGTAGTCTGTGATAAAAACTTTGACTATGAGAGCTAATTAAAATATATAGCTAGTCTTCTATATGTTAATCTTATTTTTGGATATTCAACTTTGTGGTTTGAGTACTAGCAGAATTTGTGTCCTTTCATTGTTAAGCAAGAAAGAAATACTGAAAAAAGCCAGTACTCATGCTTTTATCAATACACATCACTGGATCTCTTGCCTTCCAAATGTGCACTTATCAGTGTAAGCCCATATTTTAAACATTTTTGGTCAATTGGAAAAGTCATGAAACATAATCTTTAAAAATTTATCTATATCTCCTGAGCATATTTCATTTGCCTGCTTATTTAATCCTTAGGTTTGAGCAACTTTTCATAGTGGGACAACTGTTGGAACTCTAAGTCTCTTGTTTTCTATTTAAAAGGAAGATGTCTTCTATATATCAACTCATTTAAACACCTTAGATAACTAGTGCAAACTTCTGTGAACAGTCAAAGATGAAATGCCTGTTTGATATCCATGACATCAAGTTGATGAATGTATCCCTTTTGTACAGTATGTTTTAAAAATAAAATAACTAAAAAATGGAAGTAGCCAGTCCACTTGTTGCCAGTTATGGTGAATCCTTTGCAAAGCAAATATTAGAAATGTTGTTTAGTGGTGGACTTGACAGTATTAGGCTAACGGTTGTACTGGATGATCTTAAAGGTCTTTTCCAACATAAATAGTTTTAGGAATGTTATGTTCACTTTGTCACATAGTGATAACTTGCTCTGTATTAAACAAAGAAGGATCAATGACATCTGTTAGAACCCACCTGTTAGGTTGCAGGATATAGAAATTTTTTAGAAGTGTTTTGCTTTAGATAAGAACAATTACAGTAACTGTGCTTGCACATTTCAGTACAAATATTTATTACCCTATTTAGTTTTTTTTTTTACTGCTAGTACCTTTTGTAATAAATTCTAACAATCAAAAAAAAATGGAACATGCATAGATTTTGCTGTTTCAGCTTTTCAGATGACAAAGGTAAGGTAATGCTTCAACTCTTTCTTTTGGACAGTATGTACTTAAAAAGCACAATTAATCTTTTTTACAATAGCACTTGTCTATAATTTAGACAAATGGCAAATCTTATTTTTCTAAAAGCTTCTTTGAATCCTTCAAATATTTGGTTTTGTAGAGTGCAATAATATTTGGAAAAGGATAGGTAGGATAATGCATGATGACAGAATAAACTTTAATTTAAGAAATGGAGCTGATACTTGTTTGTGGAATGAGCCCTTTCTGTCTGAAATAGAATGAAAGCAGCACTGATACAAGCACTGAACAACGAATGTGATGAATGTGCTACTTTGCCTTGGACAGACAGACTTAACTAGAGTAAAGTGAATCATCTCCAAAATTGGTAAGGTTACTCAGTCTTAGGAATATATGCAAGATCAGGATGTCTAAGAAATTTGTCTTCTGACCTATGCCTACCTATCACCATGCAACCAGGAATTTGCCCTAGTGCTCCTTGTATGTCTAAATTTCGGCCTTAGCATGTGCACAGATGGAAGTCATCTTGTCATAACCAAGTCAGAAAAGTTCCTAAACTGTCTGATCCTTATCAGACATACAGCAGGCTCACCTAATAAAAACTTACAGTTTTGAGTCTGTCATAAGTGGTATTTTAATAAGGAAATGAAAGATGACCAGAATACAAGTCCAGACAACAAAAGATCCTGGGGGAACATCGCTAATTCTGGGCTACGACTTCAACTTCCATATCTGTGCACTATACCCTGAGCCTGGCAGTCCAAGCAGTTTTCCATCTATTTGACCAGTCCATGCATCCCCAGTTTGTCTTGAAGGATGCCATGGGAAACCAGGTCATGAGGCTTTCCATTCACTTCACACAGCCAGTCATTCCATCAGAGGTGCCAATTGGATAATTCAAACATGTTTGCATTCTCCTGTGCTTGGAAATGGCATCCACTAGGATATATCCCATAGCCTTCCATGAATGCCTGATAGGATGTTTATTCTCCCAGGTGTTGAACCTATGATATCATGCAGAAAATGCAGAGACTGACAGGAAAGCAAGCTCTGTAGTCCTACAAGTACAGACTTCATCTGAGAGTGCAAAACAATTTGGATTTCTAGCTCATTACTTTCATTTCTGGCCAGACAAGCTATTAGCCAAAGGATCAATACCATATTTATAAAAATTTAATTTGTTCAGTTAAATATTGACTTATACAAGAGTATTCTGTGAAAAGATAATCTGTGGTACTATTGCACAGAATTTAAAATTTCATACATGTAGACAGGTTTCAGTCAGGTACCCAGATTCAAGGAAAAGACTGACATTCACAAGAGTAGTGTCCTTGTCTTTCTGTTGGCCAGATCTATAAAGCTTATTTGTCAGATTTTTGGGTGTCTGCATTATGTTTTGGGGATACTTCCTTAATTGTCCTTAGTGCATAATTTTTAGTTTTCTTTAGTTTTTTTTTAGTTTTGGGGTACTTTTTAGGCCTCATAAGAGGGCAGCACAGTAGTTGCTAGATCTTGCTATTAGCTCTTGTTTATTCAGACACTTGAGTGAAGTCAGAGATGTTCCTAAGTATTTGCAGTCTTTTGCTGTATCTATGGACTTTAACATAAGAGTGGAGGAAAGGAGTTGCCTGTGGCCTCTGTGTTATATCATTATGCAGAGAAATAATATTTTTTGTTGGAACTCTAATTGTGTTTGTTGAAGGTAGATTTAGCCTTGCCTTGTGAAAGACTTCTGTATTTGCTTACCTGATATGTCTATATTATCTTCTGCTAAAGACCACAGCATATGGATATGTCCCTGATGGAATAAAAAATATCAGACGTATATAATAATGCTGTTTTAAATGAGAACCCTGAAAAGTCTAAGGTTCTTGTAATAAGATTTTTTTCTGTGTGCTTAAAAACCCTAAGCTATCAATTGTATACAAGACTAGGAATCCTGGGATAGAATTCCTTCCAAGAATGGTTACAGGGAATTTGACTTTCTTTCCTGGGCAATGAATGATAATGAATTTGTGTTTTGTTTGTTTTAAAAAGGACTTGCAGTACCCACAATTGATTTATATTTAAAGAGCTATATAAATTTTAAGTGGTCATTGACATTCCAAGCAAATGTATTTTTATAGGGCTATTATGGAGGTGGCATTTATAGATAAAATACATTAATTGTAACAGTGTCATCACAGATGCTGCTGTTCTGCTCCATTTTATAGAAAATAGCTTACATTTCCTGTCTCCTTGAAGCTTCATAACAGGGAAGATTATAGTGGCTATTCCACAGGTATGTTTGACATCATACATATTTTTAATTGCTAGTTGACTACCTGCTTTAATAATTCTCTTCACTTCAACTAATATTTAGGAAAATGGCTAGCATTTAAAAATATTTTTAATCATATTTAAAGACATTTAAAATTTATGTGCTCTCTTTATGGGTGTTCATGTTGAGCTCTGAGGTTTTTAAGTAACTGCCAATAAATATAATTTTTATACAGGCTTTTAATATTTTTTTTAATTATAGCTTTTTCAAAGCTACTGTTGGTGATTCATGGAAGAAATTCCCTTTTTTTGACCTGCTGTAATAATATCTGTAATTAATGATACCATCATTATAGGAATTTTGACATTCACTTGTGGTTTCAGCAACTAATTTAGATAATGTTTAAGATGAAGTCTATCCATTTACATCCTAAAACCATACACAGGAACAGCAAAAGATATCACAAAAAGGGTATTATTAGTGTCAGTAAGTTTGATCACAGTGTTGTGGTGTGCTCATCTGTGGCTGATTTAATGTCAATTTTGAATAATAGGCTTTTGGGATTTTGATAGGCTTTATAGCAAATTAGAAGTTCTGATGTGCCATTGTTGGTCATTCTGTAGTTTTCAGTTTAATTAAATGCGAAAAAGAGATTTGAATTTGTTTTTATTTTATACTGTTCCCTCATTTTAACAATAGATACTGAAGTGCTAATCCCATTCTGTTCTGCAGAGGTTCTTATGTTGTCCTCATCAACATATATCTTCAGTTTTTCAGTCATGCATTAAATGATATGACTAACATCTGTTACATTTGGTTTGTTCTCTCACATTCTCTCCCTGGGGGAGGAATTTCATGTGCAGTTAGTGGGGTTTGTTATAACACGGAGGGTTTTAAAAATAATATGTGTATTTCTTCGTGTTCATATTAGAAGAGGTGAAATCAGTGCACTGTGCACCTATAACAAAAGACAGGGATGGTTTAGGAGTCAGTGATTGTCTTAGGAAAGTTCCGTCTG
Source organism: Rhabdornis inornatus (assembly GCA_013397075.1). Taxonomy (NCBI): domain Eukaryota; kingdom Metazoa; phylum Chordata; class Aves; order Passeriformes; family Rhabdornithidae; genus Rhabdornis; species Rhabdornis inornatus. Next base: position 45,777 of record VWZS01000327.1, on the reverse strand, counting down.
CATTGATGTAGACTAAAACCATTATTATGTCTGAGGAGGAAAATTGATGACCATGATCATTATCTTGGACATGTTGGATACAAGATGCTGAGCATTTCAAACATAAGAAACTCGATGCTCTCTTCTGTTGGAAATCAGTGCCGAGAGTACAAAAACAGTACTTATGGTGGAAAAGTGTTAATGGGAATATGATGGCAAATGGCTTCTTGCTGATGAATTTTGGATTACTGTAGTGAGGTAGGTAATGATAATGGCTGATAAATACTGGCACCCTTAAAGATGAAATAACTAGGAAAGGAGAAAACTGCTGTAGGTGCTGTATGGTAAGCCATTGTTAGGAGGAATTCCAAGAGAATTCTGAAATATTTGACTGATTTAACAATTTGAGGGATATATCTGTCCAAGAAAATGGAGATACAGAAAGTGGTCTTGTGTGCCCATTCACTTTTTGTTCAGCTTGCACCAGCTGTTCTTCATTCCTGAGGAGATCTTGTTTAAGTAGTGAAACACTGTTATCACTATAAAAGCGATTAAAATCAGTACATCCAGATGCTAAGCTGGGCTTTGAAGCATCTTAGAAAAATTAGGCAAGATTTCTAAAGCCATGATCAGTGCAACTCTTCTGCTTATTTGCAAAGATAAAAATACATTTTATTTATAGAATGTCTTTTTATTGAAATCAGAAGAGCTTGCTATTTCCTTCTGAAAACTGTGGAATATGGCAGAGTACTTCTAGCACTGTTTTCTGTTCGGAGAACATTTTGCAAATCAGTGTTATTCTGCAGTATTGTTGTATTAGCAGTGAGAAACATTACGTGTAATTAATTAGGTAGTAATTTTATGTGTTTTTTATAGATTGGTCTAGAGTGCTTATATTCTTTGCAGAAATCAGGTTACTTCCATACTTCCATTATCTGAGTAATATGCTGACCAGATATGGTTTCTTATTTGAGCTGCAATATAAGCCACTCCAGTAAGTTCTCCAGAAAGCAAAAAGGTCCCTTTTCTCATAAGTTGGAAGAATTTGCTAGTTTCTCCTTCTGAAGTTCAGTAATTTTGTATTTTTATAGTCTTATTAAATATAGCCCTTTTGCGCAGTGCTACTGTTTTTAATCAATGTAATCAGTGAGATAATACTGCATTTATTTGAGGAGGGCATTGTTTATATTACAGATATTATCAGATGTTGAAACAATTTTAAGCTAACTAAAAATGGACTCTATAGTTTTAGCTATGCAAAATAGAGATTTGTTTGATAGTTTGAGCAAAATGGACACAAAGCCCCGTATAACTTTACATAATGTTATTAATTGTAATTTTAAAATATTTATATAGTACACATTTGAAATAGATTTAAATTTTATGGTCGTATTATATTAACATAAAATATGCCTCACGTATAGACTGCAACCTTTATTTTATTTTCAATGAATGTTTTTTATCCTCAAAATGTTTAAGTAGCTGTGAAAAGTACTCACATAAAGTTCATTTCAAATATAGGTTTTCACTTTTCGTTTAGATGGCTGTTAATTTATAATTAGGACATAAATGGTGACATTTATGACTTATATGAGAGGGTGTGATCAATTGAAAAAAGCTGCATATTTGAAATCACACAGGAAATTTTCTAAGTTCATAGTGAGAGAATGGAAGAGTGGTTAAGTAGATTTTAGAGTCAGATGAGGGACCATTAAGATCTGGTTGCATCACATATGTGATCAATCTCTGAGCAATTGCATCAAGCTCAAGAATGTGGGATTGAAATAGAACATATTCTGAAATACAGCCAATATTTACTTTAAATTTCACTACTATTATGAGTAAAATGCTTCAATATTTACAAAACTTCAACTTTCAAAACTTGTATTTTTGTTCTAATATCCCCCCTCTTTCCTCCAAATGTCTCTTCCTCGAGAATAGATATTTCAGTTTATATCAATCCTATTCTGTTCTCTATATTGGGATACAATCCCAGGCTTCCAGGCCAGCTGGTGCTTGTATTCACCGTGCAGACCAGCCTGCATTATCTTCTCATCCATAGCTGCTTTTTCTGAATCAAGGTGACAGCTTGGTTCAGTCCTAATGGGCCTGGCTACAAACTAATATAAGCACGCTTTGAATGATCAAGGGGCTACAGTGCCAAAGAGAAAATGAGCCAACTTCAGTCAAAATGCCTGTTAAAGTGTCTGTGTCTTCTGAGAACATAAAAATTGATAAGATTGTAATAAAAACAATGCTTTTGTCACTTTTTCAATAAGGTTAAAAAATCCTGAACTCAGGTTTCACATTTTCCCAATTCTCATGTCATTCTTGCCCACCTTTTCTGAACTCTTTAATGTTATTTGTCACTTTTCACCTCTGTTTTGCTGCATGTGGCTTGGAAAGAAGAGTTTAAATAAATTTTTGAATTGCGTACACTGCTCATGAATTTTGGGATCCAGCTTAGCTGCCTTTGTCTTTCTTAGAGTTGATGACTCTTTTTAAAAGGAAAAAGAAGTGTATTATTAACTATATGAAAAATTGAGACTATCATTTTCAAAATGTATTGTTTCTGCACCTGTGACAAGCACATGTGTATCTCTGCATTTTCCATTCTCCATCAGGGCTGGTTTTTCAAGTAAGAGTTCAGCTATGACTAAGAATACTGAGATCTTGAGGGAATACACCAGATAAGTTAAAGAAGATCTGGAATGTTTGATACAGGCCAGCAGTGCCACAGACAGGCCTCACAGGGTTATGATACGTGTGCCTGCCCTGTCTTTGGTGAGTGGGGATCATATGTAATATGAAACCATTGTGCTTTCCAAGACTGTGTTACCCAAAAGTATTAGTTGGTTTCAAATTTTGTTCGGTGGTTAATATAATTTCAGAGAGAGAATTTAGTACCTACACAGGACCATTGCATTTTTTTTCAGGAATTGGAATGAGAAAAATTTCAGAAGTGGTTGCAGATATTTTATGCTTTGTTTTATTCTAGAAGGTCAAGATCATGCTTCCTACTAATGTTTTTATTCACATCAAGGAATCTGAATAGAAAGGGCTGTAGAAAGTAGTTTTCTATTTGCTGAATTAGTATTTTAATTGAGATGCTAAGGTTGTCTCTAAAATTGTGACTTTAATTTGTAAGTCACAAATAAATAGTAAAATTTCTGATTATTGTGGTCTTATGGATTTTACTGTAATCTATTTTAAGAGTTCAGAAAATCTGATGGAATATCTTTTCTGGATATGCTCTTACATAAGACTACAAAACAGCAAGAACAGAATCCCCCTTTAGAAAACTGGGGTGGTGTGAGTGGAAGAAGAACCAGAGGAATAGCAGTAAATCATCCTACTGAAATTCTAAGAAAACCAGGTGAAGAAATAAGCAAAGTTCTTGTAAGTATCTAGATGATAAAAAATAAATAGTAGTCAATGTGGATTTATCAAGAATAAATCATGCCAGAAAAATCTAATTTAATTCTGCAACAGATGTCAGCTTCTGTAGACAGAGAAGTAGTAAGAGATAACATATTTTGAGGAAGGCTTTAATATCTTATTGAAAAACATATTCCTAAAAAATCCAGGGCAGGTGATATGGAGGAAACTACTGTAGGATAGTCATATTTACCCATGAATAATGAACCAAAAAGTTTTACTTCCTATGTATGGATGATTTTCTGTCTAAACAAATATTTACCAGATGAAAGTTTGCTGAAGCTGTCAAGCACATCCATTAATGTTGAGAATGATGGAGTAGAGTGCACTTACAAGCATGTTAGAAAAGTTATAAATGATTTTGAGAAAATAGAGATATGGTCTAAAATTACTGAACGATATTCAACAAGGACATTATTCAGGAAGTACTATGCTTACATGTAAGCATACATTGAAATTAAAGTTAGCTACTGACTATGTATCTATTCCCAAGTGCAGTATTCTAGGCTCTGAACTGCCTCTTATGCTGAAAATGAACTTTAATTGCACATGTGGTTATGGAAAGGATACTTGCTATCATACGTTGCATAAACATTACAATGTCCTGCAAAATTGTGAGGCAATAATGAGCACCAGTAAATGCCCAGCTAGAATGGGGCTAGTTTTCAAAATTGCAGGTCAAAATAGCAGTGGGTAAGTTGATAGTAGTCATGGTGAGATCTCTAGAAAACATGCCATGAGAAGAGGCTAAACACTTCAGATAAGCTTTAGGACAGAAGACTTAGAGGAACTTCAAAATTTTCGAAGAAATGAAAGACTGCTGTTTTTCATGCCCCAAGTAGATGATCGGACAAGAAGTGTTGAGCTTCACTTGCAGTTTGGGAGATTCAGAGGAGATAGAAAATAGAAGGTCTAAGTTTTATTATTTATTCAGCTATTTAATGTACTCTTTTCTCACTTGCCTCTCACAAGACTTAGTGTATTGAATGTTGTCTACTTGGGGTACACAATCAGTAATGAGAATAGCTATTCTGAAACATAGTAATCTCATTCTTCCATCACTAATTTCTGCAGTTTTGAAAAAGTCCTTGTGTTGATTCAGTAGGTTTTTAATCTAAAAAATACATTTTTTCTCTGTCTCTTTAAACAAAAATGCATGCAACTCTTAGAAGAAAGGGGTGAGTATTTTTGTTACAAAACAGCAACGTAGAAATTCACTAATCTGTGAACCTGAGAATCACTTTTAAACTTGTTTTCTGTAGATTGCCTTTACTTCTCATTTATACTACTAGTATAGGTATATGAAAATACTGAATTCACAAAATTTAGTTTTCTACTCCCAACTGGAAATTGATACTGGTGGTGTAGCTCTGCAGAATCTGTTAACTTTCAAGGATGTTTAGCATGTGCTACATTTTAAATCATAGGACTATTGTCTGAGCTGGTTTTGATGTCATTTTGTGTTTGCTAATTTTCATTTATATTTAGCAGCTTTATGAATGGCAGTTCTATTCATTTTAAATGTACTCTAATTGCAAACAGACAAGAATGAATGCTTGTAACTAGCTAGGAATGAGAACAATGAGTGTCTGCATTACAATAAAGACTTACGAGTTAAATGATCATTCAAAGCTGCTATGCAGCATTCCATTATTAAACATTTGGAACTTCTGTTCAGATAAGAGTTTGAATAACATGTGCTTAGGAATAATGATGCTCACAAAGTAACTACTTCTACAGGTAGCATTCTGTTAATGCCTTTAGTACAGGTGTAGTTTTGCTGAAGGAGGAATTTGAGATCTGTTTATTTTTTCTATCCCAGCCTTCCCCCTGGTACAAATGTCTTTAACCTATCAGCCAATTCCAAGTTTCTGGAATCCCAAACTGACCACTCTTATACAGGAGTAATGAGTATTTCAGTAAGATGTATGTCAAGAAGAGGGTTCTGAGTTCTTTATTAGTTACTAACTTTATTCCCAGGAGACAGAAAACAAAGGGGGAAAACCTCAGGTTCTACTTCATAATGTCATGCAAATGATATTGCATCCTTTCAGGAAGTTAAGGTATTGGGTCAACATCAAAATGCTAACTGTTGAGAGAATACTGTATTCTTAAGTAGTGTATGATGTTGAATTGTGCACTTAAAATTTTCATTGGTTTTGGTGAAAAGATTGAGAGGTTACCAATACTTGAATTTATGTCTGCTTGTTGGAAGATTTTTCTGCAGCCTGATTAGGAGAGTTAATCTTAGTGAAAAATATAGAAAAAAGTCAAGTCAGACAGAAAACTTTATTACCCTATTTAGTTCAGGGATACTGTATTCAATTTCAGGATCTATGTTAAAAGTGATCACATAATCAAACTTTTTTGTCATTCTGGGAGAGAATTTAAGCATCTATAGAAATGTGTGTACTACTTTCAGGAACCACTGGGGTATACTTTTTAACCAGAGTAAGAAGGAAAAGAAATGTCCCAACAACCTCTATTGATTTAAACTATAATTTATGTACGATCCCAGAAGTTGGATAGTTTGCTCAGAGGAATAGTTATAATAGTGTCTGAGTAGTTGCCCTATGAAACCCAGTTGAAGAAGTTTAAATAAACACAGAATTCACTACATAGTTGTACAATTTTTATTTGATTGTGATCTTGCATTTTTGGAATCCAGAGTTCTCTCCTGGAACCTATTTAGAGAGTAGATGTTTTGTTTTCTGAGAAATAGGAAAAGTTGCACAGGTCAGATTCTCATTTCATTCTTAATTCTACAATGCAGGCAGAAGTGAAATTTAAGGGTTTTTTTCACTGGTTATTAAACAAATTTTTAAAATAAACTATAAAAACACACTGAAGGAAATTAATACCCAAAGCAAAAATAAATGTATAATGTCACTACAGCCTTGAAATTTAGAACAGCCTGATTCATCAACTTGCATTGTCCTCTGGAATGTCAAACCCAGTGGACCCAAACCAGCAAGATTTTCATAGGCTGACTCCCTCAACCTGGAAATGTCTCAGATTCAGCCACTGGCCACTACAGAGGACCATACATGGCAGGACTTAATGCAAATTAATCAAAATTATTAATATAGTTTAATGGTTAATATAGTTTTAGCTTTTCAAAACTATGGGCATTCTCAGCCAAGATGAGATATTTTGATCAGAAGCCCTTACAGCTTAGATTAAAAGAAAATATTTTAATTTTTATAGCAGGTCATTTAAATGCTTTTAAGCTTGTGCTTTGAGTGTGATCTGTGACATAGACACTACTTGAAAGAATTTTAATGCTGATCCAAAAAGATCAAAATTTGTAAATATTAGTTTTGACAATGTGTTCTGTAGGAGTTTTTTCTTTATTTTTTTTGGTATGTGTTATTTCCTTTATTAATTAAACCAGATGAGTTGTTTTCTGTTTAGAAGGCATTTGCTAAAGTAGTTCCTTTTTTTAGAGATGGGTAGTATTCTCTGAACATATATTAAAACCTTAAAAGCTATATGTTTTAAGTGCAGAGAGAGTGGAATGTATGCAAAATTGTCAGTAGTTTCAAAACTGGCTGTGCTCATAGGGTTGGATTATGTTCATCTCTGGAGCCCAAAGCTTGCTCACTAAAACAAGCCCCCAGTTTTGTTGGCATCTATGATGTAGCTCGAGAATCACTTTGCTTGCTCATTGTAAATACACCTGTACAACATGAGAAAGAAAAATGTGCACAAAAATCATCAATTTAAATAAACTCTTCGAACTAAGAGCCTTACTCATGCAAAGAATACAAGACAATGGCATACAAACAAAGCTTCAGGAAAAAAATCTAGAAAAATAGCGTTCCAAGTATTATCTAACTTTTGTTCACTCTAAAATAAAGGTGCAAATAGCGAGCAAACCTCAGCAGAGTATTGATAAAAAGAGAAATGTAGACAGAAGTAGCAAACCACTCTGAAGAAAAAGTACATTGGGATATTTTCTTTCTTATTGGGACATTGTTTCAGGCATATAAAACCAATGGAAAGGAACATTTCCACTATTGTAAACTGTGTTATTATAACTAGTCATGCAGACAGTTTATAATAATATTCTATTTATGACTCTAACTTTTCTATGCATCAAATTAAGCACCAGATGTCTGTTTTTAAAGAAAACCACTTGTGCTTTCTCTCAATAGCATATAAACTGAGCATTATATTTACCTCAAATATCTCATGTTGTCACAGATATTATATCACAGTAATTTCCTGTGACTTCCAGATATGAACTATAAATTCTGTAGAATATGTGAACTGTGAATTCAATGCTATCTACAAGTATTTCCATTTATATTTTTATTCAACTAAATAGATTCTCAGGAAAAACCGCAGTATTTTATGTTTTATTCTCATAACAGAGGTCTTAATAATAGTATAATAACATCATAATATAAAGATGTGATCATCATAATACCATAATCAGCATCACAGATAATGTATATTTTCTATATTATTATATGTAATATAAATTATAGAATAAGGTAATAATATAGGTATGATTACCTCATAAAATATTAAATTAAATATATTTGGTAATAATAAAATTTCTAACACTCAAGATTTATGTGAACAGCAACACCAAATCAGAAAAAATGAATGATTTAGTATTAAATAGACTATTTGAAAGTATTGTTATTAAATTTGTATGCATTATTGTTGTATTTCTAACTTATTTTTCTTTTCCTGTTTTTTACACTTCCTGTTTAAATCTTAGAATCTAATTTTTTTTTTGTAGCAGAAGTTATACTGTATTTCTTTCTTGGTAGTGAACTTGAATTTTTCAAGCCATTTAGTAATCCAGCTTTACAGCTGAAGCACTTGTCCTGCTAACATCCTGTTTATTATTCAATAGTGATGCAGAGCTAGATGGGGTGCAGGACACAAGTCTGCTCCAAAAAGGGGCTCTTTGTAAGGCTGGGTTTGAAGAGAACAGAAACAAATTCATGCCATGTGTTATTTCTGTTCCTGTTGTGTCCTTTGCAATAATCCTTCTCTAGGATTGCCTGAACTCTGGAAGAAATTTGAATCCTTTTCACACAATTAAATGTTGCAGTCTGAGAAATACTACCTTATTGTCTCCTGTTTAGTTTTTAAGCTCTAGTGTATATGATTTTCACCTATTGGGTATATGAGAGATAATAATGTTACAAAATTGCTATTTAACAGGCAAAATAACATATCAAGTCCAAAGTAATTACCAGTGCATTTAAAATTAATTACAGAGTTAAAATGAATTTTTTTAAATTCACCTGCTAGCAGCTGAGCCCAGGGTTGCATATTTTACTAGCAGCTGGTGACAGAATAAGCATCTATGAAAGCACTTTCTGCAGGAGATGCTTGGAATGCCATCTACTGTTGAAAAAGTAAAAATCCAACCCAAAAGCAACTCAAAACTCTTAGAAGAAACTTTTTTTAATGGTTTGTTCTAAAATGAAACTCTACATACATTAGAATTCAACTAATATTCTGTGTTTGATTTCAATATCCTAGCTTTTCTATCAATTTTAAAATTAGGCTTTCTGCTTCATCTTATGAATTCCATGAGAATTTCAGTTAACTGCAAAACATTTGGAAGCATAAGTAAAAAATAAAGTCTCATCTTTCCTATACAGAATTAATAAAAATTGCATTAAGTAAGGAAAGTTGTAGCCCTTATGATTAAAATTTTCATTTAAAATATTTAAGCCTTTTTTGGGTGCTTTTTAAGAAAAACTATTGTAGGACAAAACCTTATTTGGTATTTGATTATCCACTACTGAAATTTACTCTGGTAAAATTGTGTTTAGAGATTATAGATTTACTAAAGTTTGAGTAGTCTTCTACATGTGTATGTTACATTTGGATGTATTTATGCATGTTTTATTATGATAATAGTATTATTACTATAGTTATTACTATAATAGGGAAATGTTTGCATTTTGGTCATGAACATGACTATACTATTCAGTTATGTTGCTAGAGTCATCCTCGTTTCCAGAAGTAAAGTATGGCTCACTGTAATGCAGCTATTGTGGTACATTTTACACAGCTTATAGGCAAGAATGTAAAACACTTTTTTTCTCTTTACACAAAATAGAAAAGATTACATTGGCACATCTAAGTGCTATTCCAGCACTTCTCTGGAGAAACCTGACTTTTTGAAAATAGATACAGTCAAATGAATGCTAGCTGTTAAAAATTAATCTTTGCTAGAGTTTAGGTTCTAGAAATATCTGTAACTTCAGCATTTTTTCAATGCAAATCTCACCCAAGACTTGCCATGAGGTCACCATAATTACAGAAAATTGCATCTAATGAAAAATGTTATGTGACAATTGGACACTTGTCACTATTCCTTCTTGGAAAATTAGTGCAAAGTCCAATTTTTTTTTTCAAATTTGATGCCTTCTGTCTCAGACCGATTCCTTTTATTCTCTGTGAATCATCTGCCTGAATTATCCACATATCTGCAGGATTTAGGACAGTAACACATACTAACTTGGAGAAAAAAGTTAAATCCAAATAAAATTATTTCCCCCCAATGAATCGAAATATGTATGTGCTTAAAGCTCAATCCGCTAAAACTTCCTGAGTGAAGGCAGTTGCTACTTACCTAGAGGCTGTGAACAAGTGTCAGGCTCCCATGTGAGGTGTTTCAGCCTGTATAAAATATGAGCACTGAGATCAGAGGGAAGTCAGGGCTTTTCAGATTGTGTGACAAAGACGTTAGTGTGACCAAATATGCAGCAGGGCAGATGACTATTGTATCACAGTTGAACTTTTAAAAGAGATTAAAAGCTATTTGTAGGAACACTACCCTTTTTAAATTTAATCTTAAAAGGGGTCTACTGACAGAAAAAACTGATCAGATTCAAGGAGGTATTTACTTGTATCTCATGTTCTTGAAATGAATTTGTAAGTTCATTGTAATGAAGAGTTATGCAATGTTAGCTGCTCTTTGAATGAGCTGATAGAAACTGAACACGTAAACTACTTTTAAACAAATATTTACTATGGTTCAAGGATTCCTTATACTTGTGTGCTCTTTTCATCTGCTGCCCTTAACATCCTTCATATGCATTAATTTGATCTCTGTTTTGTTCTTACTGCATTTCTAATACAGGCTAATTTTTGGTTTTATGTGTTGCAAGTTAGCTGGTCTGATCTTGCAGCTATTATATATGATGTTAGAGATGAACAACTGACAGACACTGGATACTTTACCCAAAAAAAAGCAAATATTGAAACTTCTAATTCAAAAATATTAATAATATGCCAATCTGAAAAAAACTTCGGGAGTTTTAGGACTGAAAGACACAACTTCACCTAATATAATTCCTTTGTTTAGATTGTTTGTACTGTTTTCTAGTTGCCCCTCTTTGACAACTTTGTGTGATCCAAGACTTTCTATTTATTATTTTATAACTTTTGCTTTTCCAAGTTTCTGTACATGCCTCATTCCCTCAGCTGACACATAATACCTACATGAGAAGCAGCTGGTCTATTCCTCAGGGCACCAAATTATAAAGCCAAGGCCTTTAAAATTCTGTCTTAGAAATTCCCACTTACTCTATGATAATCAAAATACTCTTTTCCCTACTAAATATAGGAAAAGACTGCAGTAGTCCATTTTAAACTATGTGGTAGGTTTGGACAAACACTAGATTTTTAACATAGACCTTTTAATATCACCTTCCTGGTCTAAGCCTCCTGCTTGCAATTTTGTATAGCCTTCAAAAGAGAGCACTGATCCATGAAATAATTATTGGAACTGGATATAACGTATGTTATATACAGTATATGTATATACTGTATATATACATACAGTATATGTATAACTGTATATAACATAATGGCTGCTGTTCAGTGTAGTACTTATTTATTATTAGTTGTACGATAATAATTTCCTCATGAGCTGACTGGGGAGTTTGATGCTCATTCTTATCATTTTATTATAAACACCATAACAACTAGCAAGGAAGAATTCTGGCTGAGTTAGGACATGTGAGAAGCAAGGGAGCTTTCATTTGTAGAACACAGTGTCTCCATCTCCTATGCCAGAAATGAACAATAGGAAATATTTCTGCCCTGAAGAGTTCATATCCTAAGACATCTTATATATTCAGATAAATCAGAATCTGATTTGTTTTGCTGATTCTGAAATAATCAACACACACTGTCAGTTTCTTCAGTTTTAGAGTTAAATTACAGGGCTGTTGAGCACTGTTTTTGGTCACAGTGAACCACATTTAGTAGATATTTTATAACAATATTAGAATCAAAATTTCACTTTGCGACTTGTCTGGAACCTTATATTAAACCATCCCATTTCTAATTAACATCTAAATATCAGAGTAGGCTTTATCTCACAGAACTTGTTATATTTATGGATGATGTTCATCTGAGGTTCATTCAGATTAGACTATTATACAAGAGCATGTAGATATCTGTGCTTATCTCTAAAGTGTGTATGGTGACTTCTTGTTGTTTGTCATAGGCTTTAAGGGTAAATTGAGTTTGTAAGCATTTCAGCAAATGTTTAACCTCTTAAGCTTGGATTTAGGTAGGTTTTAAATTGTTCTGTGCACCAGATACTGTTTATAGCACAAGTACCCAACTTCTCCACTTGCTTGTTCACTAATATCAAATGTCCAATTACCACTCAGCTACTGATTGTCAAAGTGCTTTTCTGGAAAGTACTTGTACTTTTGTTACAAACAGAACAAAATTACAGTAAAATCACCTGCATATATCTTCAGGAAAATATTCCTTTGGAAAGACATTAGTTTGCTGTCCAAAATATGATCCTCTCTAAATTAATAAAACACTTGGAACAGTAATATAAATTAAAGTCTTTAAGTTTGAACAAAATAATTAAACTGTACGTTATGTGTATGTTCTTATAGCATCAATAGGGTAATCAATGCAATGAATCAATTCAGTTAATGTACAATATTTTATGGTTATGTAATTTGCATGGATTTATTTGACCTCCTTTCTTGGAGTTAAACATACTTACGTAATTTAACTTAATTCATCTGTAGAAGTGCCTTCTCAAGAAAATAGTTGGTTGCATTTGACGATATGTCTGTGTTAACTCCACTGTTTTGTCAGGAGTGAATGCAGGCAGTTATATACTGTGCTTGTGTCATGTCTTGACTTCTGGTGTGTGAGTGCAGTCACTGCAGTCACTGTAACTAATCCTTTTTTTTTTTTCTTTTTTCTTTTCTTTTTTTTTTTTTAATGTTCATTTGGTATGGGAGATATAATTGAAATACTATTATGAAGATTTAGGAGAAAAAAGAATCCACAGCAGGCAGTCTAGGAAAATGGATTAATGGACCTTGCATTCTAAGACAGGGTGGTGAAAACCTCTGAATGTCACTGGAGCTGATGATCTTCCCTCTTTTTCAGCACAATTAATATGAAGGAATGGGTATCCCCATAGTGATTTGGATATAGTTATGCATTGAATGTGATTTTTTTGGAAAGAAAGAATGGAAGGCATAGGGAAGCAAGAGGGAAGGAACGTTAGAATTTTATTATTGTTTCTTTAAATCTATTTTCAGTGCCATTTTCAAGGGTATAAGTTTCAGGGGAGGAAGTTGTTCTAAATTAAGAAATATTGCCAATGGTAAATACTTTCAGAGATTATGATGTTCATATACTATGACAATGGGACTATATAAATTCCAGAGAAAGCTAGTTACATACCTTCATTAAAATCTTTTCTCTAGTTGTACATTGAAAAGACATTTGCTAATTATCAAGTGATTTTGGAATATTTCAAATCTGCTTATAATTGTAGACAGCTATTGCAGAGAGAGAGAACACTTCAAAGATTGGCACCTTGACTCTCGAGAAAGATGTGTCTCTGTACTGTCACTTGGGTTAGTGAGGTCTGGAATGCAAAGAAAGAAAAATTCTAATCCTGAGAATAGTCTTCAGCTTAATTCACCTTATAATACAAGTGGTTATGAAGTAATTATTCATGCTGCTGTTTTTATTTGAAAGATAGCAGCTTTATGGATTTTTATTACGTATAATGTAAATCTGTGTTTGAGAAAAAAATTATTTGTTGCTGTCTTCTCTCAACTATTTCTTTTTTGTGAACAAAACTGGAGGTCAATGTCAGTATGGTATCTGCAGAGAAAGCAAAACGTGACAGTTCTTTTTATAGATCTGAGACTGCCCCTCACCCTTCCTGTATGATTTGCTTTAGGAAAACCAGATAGTTTGGTGCATTAATATTTAATCTTATGTTGATTCTTAATCAAGTTTAGTGTAACATGCATTGCTTATTGAGACTACTGCACATATATCCTGCTTTGCCATTAGGATCTACATTCTCTAAACTTGAGAATTTTGTACAAGTGTCCCACTCCGTGGATTTCCTAAGCAATATATTTAATAACTACTCTAGAAACATCAACAGCTTCATTAAATTGATACTAGCAACATTATAGCATCATTAGTAATAATAAAATGTATTTAGACTTTTTTTCAGAGACGAGTTTTAAGCAAAAGATTGACTTGCTTTTCCAATCCTCTCAATTTTAACAAAAGGGCTAGGAAAAGCTTCTTTCCTGGTCTATCCTAGTCCACTGAGTTGGTTAGGAAATGAGGAAAATATAGACTATTGTTGAGCAAAAGACTGAAACTACTGGCCTGCAGGATTTTTAAGTGAAAGTAATATAGAGTGTTATATGCTGTATGCTCAACTCAGTGTTTCTAGGAGACATTAGGTACACCCAGTTTGCTCCTGCAGATTAGATCTCCTTGTGCTTGTAGGTCCATGGATGGCAAGTTGTGAATCTTGAGAATATTACTGGATTAGTGGTAGATATTAGGATGTTTATCCCTGCCAAGGATGGCTGATTCTGAAATCTGAGTTCCCCAAACTTCACTTGAGAAGAACTAATACAGATATCTAGGAGGTGCAGAGTCTGTTTTAAGGGTTATTTTCATAGATTGAAGCACATGAATTCTTGCCTTATGTTTTTGTGGCTATGCATCCAAACATGTGAAAGTAGAGATGAGCTCTGGTAACAGTGCTTGTTAGTTTACCTGCCTCCAAAACCCCTTTTGGAAAAATGTTTTATGGTTTTGACATAGTAAGTTTTAGAGAGAAGCTTTTACTGGTGGCAGTAGATTGAAAAATAAAAAAGTAGTAGGAGTTTAAAGGGATAATAATAAGTTTTATATAGATATTTTCATTACTTAGTCTCCTGCTTCCATTTTTCTTGTTCTCTTCCCTCTTCTTTCTGTTCTGTTCTCATATTCATTCCCTGTGCCAGTGGGAATAGCCTTAATCTTTGAGGAAATTTTTAGTATATGGAGAGGATCTAACATCAAAAACTGTTCGCTGAGACTTGAGATTTAACTTAATGACTCTAGCTACTGGAAAAGATCAAAGAGGTCTGGCACTTGTGTTGACTTGCAGAGGAACACAAGAGTAATGGTGCTGTGTGTGTTTCTAAGGGCAGAGGTTTCTGATAACAAAGTGCAAGGTGTAAAAATTCTTTATTTTTGGCAAGTAGGAAAATCCTGGCTTGTTTTCAAGTGGAGTAGTGTATGGAGTTGTGATCTTTGCAAAAAAAAAAGAAATTGTGACAAAAGTTCCAAACTCCTCTAACATTTTAGAATACTTGGTAAAATACTTAGTATTCTGCTCTGTTAGAACCCATTGTCTGTCACTGTTGATCAGACACATTATCTGCAGCTTGTTCGTGCTTTTAGTGAACAAGCGCTGGTCAGAATTTGTTTCTAGTGAAGAATGACAAATGCAAATATTCTTGGTAGAGTTTTGAGTGGGTAGAATTGAAAAGACATAGGAAGGTTAAATGAAGACAGCCTGGAAGGAGCACAATGTAGTTATACTGCTTGGGGTATTTCAGTCGGTCTGTTGAGAGAATGGAAGTTTGGGGGTTTGCTGACCTGGTAAGACACTTATAAGCAATTCTTTGTCGCTGATTTTTAAAAGGAGGGTAGAAAGCAATTCTACACAATCCAGTGAAACACAAAGCAGCTCTTGTAACCAAAGGAAATACAACTGTATGTGTACATGTAGATAGGGTTCGAGTTATCTGGAGTCTCTTTAGTCCTCTTCTGTCTAAAACCACAGCGATGTTAAAAATAGATTCAGTGCATTTCATCTAATATATGATTATTTCTATCAGTTGCTACAACTTGTAATTTCATCTGAATGAAGTCTTTTGGGAAAAAAAAGTAGCAGAAATTAGTCTGTGGTTTTCTGATTTAGATCCAGACTCTGTATCTGACCTTGAAAGATAAGTACCTGACTATACACCTGAAGTGTTCAGGCCTGTTGATCCACAAGGTTAATATTAATTTAAAATCATATGGTAGAATCTGTTAATTCAATATATTTCTTAATATATTTTTTTCAAATTGTAGTTTGTCTTCCATGCTCGTTCTAAAGGCAAGGAAGATAATTTCCTAATCCAGGGACTGAAGGATGTATGGAGAGTGCTCAAGGAATGCGTCACTATTATATAATAATGGCAGCTCTTGTCCTCACATAACTGCAGTGTTGGAAAGTGTATAGTGAATGAGACGGAATTCTAGGAGGTGAAAAGATTAATTTCTAAGAGATATTTTGGATTGTAGGGTCATATCGTATCCTGACTTAGAACACAATGTTTCTATAAAATGCTGAGAAATTAATTTTAAATGCAGGTTTTCAACATATCTGATAATGGACAATTTTATTTAATGGTGCAAAACTAAAAACTGATTGTGAGATTTTAAAAAATACCAAGGGTTTGCAGCTGCAACTGAAGCCAACAAATACATACTATTATGTAAATATGCTAGATCCTGTTGCAAAAAAAATTGCACCAAAGATTTCAACCTACACACTTAGGATTGTACCCTAATTTGATGTCAGTTCCACACGTGAAAAGTTATTGACCATGGTCACTATCCAAAGTAAAGATGTTGGTTGTAATCTGATTATGTGAAGGGCTTGGGTTTCCCCTGTTCATTTCAATAGAACAATTAACAATGAAGTAATAACTTAAGAGTTGAGTATTTGTTTGGAAATCGTGTATGGAAAGGAATATACAGGTTAGCAATATATTCAGTTTTCAATGTCCAGTTGCCAGGGAAGTCACATTTCAGTGTCTAGTTCTGTGCACGCAACTTAGGAGCTCTGAATTATTATTACAGTTTCCTTCTCACAGCTGACCATGGAGCCTTAAGTCTCATAATGTTGGGGATCTAAATTAAATGTCCTGAGCTACCTAGTGAGAACAGTAAGGACGTGCTTTGATTTCCCATCCCTTCCATTTCTCCTGCTTTGAATTTTCTACATTGAAAAACTAGTGTGGATTCTCTTGATTAAAGATAATAATGTGACTAAGATGCATGGTAGAGTGGAATTGCAATGGCATGAGACATTTTTATTTTTACTTTTTTGTTTGTTTGTTTAATATACCTGCTTGATTTTTGTGGTGCTTGTTTATTTATTTATTTTCTTTTGTACTGGAATGTTACTTTGTATATACATTTCTAACATGCTGAAGAGGCAAAACCATGCTAGAAGACATTTTACTGTCTGTTGCATGTTCAATTTTCCCTTTTGGTTCTCAGTTTTGGAAAGATAGTAGTGTTTCTCATTGTCCACTTATTTAAACCTTATGTAGTCACTGAATCCTGTTTATGGAGTTGTTTCCTGTGATATCACATGGTGGAGGAGATATAGAGGTACTTAGGTGAGCTTTAGTTTTCTGTGCAACACTTAAAAAATTATGAGCCTGTATTTCCTGTTTAGTTAGGTGAGACTATTTTCTATAGAGACATTTGGAATATCTATATAGGAACCTTTTTGGGTTTTTGAACATATAGGGAAAGTAGATCCTAACTGGATATTTAAGACCAATACCTGCAATTAGGGGATGCAAATATTACTGTGGGTATATGTCTCTATTCTTGGGTTTTGTCATGGCTTAACCCCAGTGATAAATAAAACCCAGGCAGCTGCTCACTCCCTCCCTCACCAGCTGGATCAGGGAGAGAATCAGCAAAGAAAAAGATAGAAAACTCATGGGTTGAAATAAAGACAGTTTAATAGGGAAAGTAGAAGCTATTCACACAGACTAAGCAAAACAAGGAATTAATTCACTGTTTCCCATGGGCAGGCAGGTGTTCAGCCACTTCCAGGAGAGCAGGGCTCCATCAGGTGCAACAGTTACTTGGGAAGATGAACTCCATCACTCCAAACGTCCCCCACCTCTCCCCTTCCTCCTACTTCACCCAGATTTATTTACTGAGCATGATGTCACATGGTCTGTAGTAGCCTTTTGGTTAGTTTGGGTCACCTGTCTCATCTCAGGACAGGGGTTGTGTTTCCTCCCAACCTCCCATGCACCCCCAACTTCCTCACCAGGGTGGCAGTACAAGAAGCAGAAAACGCCCTGGTTCTGTGTAAGACCTGCTCAGTAATAGCAAAAACATCTCTATGTGGTCAACCCTGTGTTCAGCACAAATCCAAAACACAGCCGCATACCAGCCACTGTGAAGAAAATTAACTCTACCCCAACTGAAACCAGCTCAGGTTTGGTATAGAGCATCAGCTTGCTCACTTGAGTTAAAGCATGTATTTTAGATGGAATATTTCCCTTAAGACAATGGACAACTATTAATCAGTGCTAAACAGACCTACTGTATGTAATTAGCCAGTTATTTCTTTAAGCAAGTCCTGTTAAAGTTCACTCAGGGGTAAAATTCCTTAACTTTTCTTCCTTAGCTTTTAGTTATCTTCGGGTCCTTCCTGACATCACTGTAGTTTAATAAATATAATGCAGATTTTCCTTTAATCTATCAGTTTAGTATATTGCATTTTAAACGGCATATCACATGTTATAGATTTGCCTTGAAGTATGGCAGGCAATTTGGTTGTGAATTAAAAAAAATAGATTGTAGTTCACATAATCAAAGCACCTTCCTTTATATTTGTATCTGAATGTTTTACTGGAAATGTTTTAACATGTACAAAAAATTGGAAGTCAGGTATAGAACACTACTGATTTAATTTTTAGTTACATATTTAAGTCTTCTATACTTGGCATTCCCCATTTTTAAAACTAGATGGAAATAAGCCCATAGTATAACTTAATATAATCATACAACAAATGTTCAAGCAAATACTTTTAACTCAAAATAGGAACTTTCCCCTTCCAATTTGATACAGATTTTAGTACTTCAGGATAGTTGTTTTCAACATGTTGCACTCAGTTGTGCAAACTTATCTTTTTAGGGTCAAAGAAGAGCAAAAACCACAGCCGACACAGTAAGTAAAGTATCTCATAGATGCAATAGGCTTGACTTTTCTACCTTTGCCATGTTCTGCTCTCTGCACCTTTGATGGTATTAGCTTTCACTGATACCTGATAGGCTGCAGGTAGTTTGTCATCTGCTTCCTGACTGGCTTGTAAGAGAGCTGCCTGTAGCTTCTTACTCCATCCACATGTTAGCTGGATGTAGGTTCTTGCTGCCTGCTTGTGAACTAGTGAATCGTAAAACTTTACTTCCCTTACTCCCTTAGTGGCTTAGTTCTGCAAATAACATTCCCATTGGCTCTAGCTTTTCCGCCTGTGTATTTCTACTAACGTTGGATAAGCAAGCATTTGAACTAGTGTGGTTTTATTGGTTATTCAGTCACATTATTTGCTTGTTTAAACAGGTGGTTTCCCTTTAGTGGGATCACTGAGCTGGTAAATAACGTTCTTCAACCACAGCAAAAACAGCAAAATGAAAAGGAGCCCCAGACGTAAGTAAGCTGCTCTCTGTAGATTAAGTAATGTCTGTATAGCATCAGAACATCCTAGAGAGTATGTTTAGAATAATTGCCCATTTAGAATATTCAGCTGAGGGCATTTTACAAGCTGAGCATCCTTTGGTTTCTAACCCCACATTTTCAAAGGGAAAACTGAAAATCAGGTCTTACTCTCCTCATCAGTAACTTGAGCGATTGCATTAGAGTACAATTTAAGGAGTTACTACTAAGTGGTTTTTTTTTTTTCTTTTGGCCAAAGTTCCATATAATGAAACTTCTGGTGAAGTCATGTGTTTTCTGTGCATGGGGAGCACAACGATAAGATATGTAACATTATTTATAGCATGTTTATGCACATGTGTGGTTTGAGTCATGCACAGAATGCTATATGAATCTACATAATGTTATAAGAGCTTTCTAAGGACCAGGAAAATACCATGTCATTTTTTTCATGCTTTTAGAATATCTGTAAGGTTTCAGAACTTCAGCAGATATAAGGTGAAATATTGGGTCAGTCAAAGCTGAGGAGATTTTGACTTTGATGGAGTCAGTATTTAATCTGTGAGCCTTTCATATGGTTAAGCCAGTACGGTTTTTGCCATCTGAAAATTTTAAGTTTTAACAGAAACTGGTGAAGCTGGGACATTCAGTCTTAGAGTAGAACTTAAAGCATGGAGATGAAAATATTCCTTTCATAAAGAGAAACTAAAAAGTATTTGTTATTATAAACTTTCAAATTCCTAAAATGTATTTCAGATGTTATTTAAGCTTTAAACATTTAAGTTGCTCTCTTTTCTTTCTTCTAGAGGTTTATGTAGTTCATATAATAAAAGAAACGTTTGTTTTTGAACTCATGCATAACTGGTTTAAAGCATGCATATAACTTGTTAATTACTTTCCAGGAAGAATACATTTTTGTTTATTTTTAAATATATATAAGTGGACCTTCATACTTGTGGGTCATGAAAGCTGTGATGTTTTTTGAGAACACACAGTGAAAATTTTCACAAATTAAAATGGAAAAATAGGACATAAAATTGAGTTTCTGTGAAGTAATGTATTATTCTGAGCTCTTTTTCTGATGTTCTCATTTAACTGCTTACAAAATTGTGTTCAATATTAACAGTGAAATTTTTTTTGGTTATTATTAGATACTGGCAATATTAAATTTTAAACACCTCAGTACTTTGTATTTCCAGTTTCCTTAACACAGCAAAATTTGTTCTGCTCACTAGTGTTATATATATGAAGCATATGACTTTCAAGAAACTGAAAATACTGTATGGGCAGTGTAAACAGATGAGTAATAGTTAACAAAAAATATTAATAAATGGTTACTTTTATTATGGAAGGATCTTTTGAATGATGACCTCTTTGGGAACCAGTTTTGTTCAGTGTATTTATTATATAACAGAAATTAATTTATATACTCACTGAATTTATACATACGCTTCTCCCAGCCTTGTGTTGACACCTAATGGCAGGATTATATTAAAAAATTATCCTGAAAACTCCAAGCTATGGTTTTGATGTTACGATGCTATTCTAAAGGAAAAATGCAAAATGATGTTCTGTAGGGGTTGTTTGTGGTTGACATAGAACAAAGAAAAATGGTGTAGGGAAATATTCTTTGGCAGAGAATCAGGGAGCCCTAAGAGTCTGTAAGTTGAGCTGTAGCCAGTATTCTGAAAGAGATTAATGTCATACAGGAATGTACAGACACTAGCCAGGAAGCACTTTCAAGAAATTGCCACAGTGTTAGGCTTTGGTAAAATCTCACCTGGAATGGCATACCCTTCAAAAGTTATGTGGAGCAGTTGTAATTCAGTGGAGAGTAATAGGAATGAATAATTAGGTGTCTAAAAAACATGATATGTGTTAGGAAAGAATCAACCACGAGTTAATTCAGCCATCTGAAGAGAAAATACCAGAGAATGAAGGAGATGGACAAGCCTTTAAATTATATAGAATGTTGTTGAAAAATGGAAGGAAATTATCACTTTTCCATGTTCATCTCATGGTGAATCTGAAAAGGAGTACACTTAAGTTGCATTAGGGAGGACTGAGCTTGGCGGGGAGGGCCTTTTAATAGAAAGAAAGCTTAAAATGCTTGCATAATTTGTTTAGGACTTGAGTGGAAGCTGTGAAAATCTTGAGAAGGTTTGGCAAATGTCTGTTTGAAGAGACACAAGTCTAGCTGGTCCTGTGCTGTAACAAGAGAATGGACTAAGTGACTTTCGAAAGTATCTTCCAGCACTGCTTATTTGTGATAATTTCATTAAAGTATTAATTATCAGGATTTATTTTTGTGATTATTGTAAACTTTCAGGGAGAAAATTAAACGGAAATACTAATGGTGCAACTCTTAAATTTTATTTTTCTGACATTAATGGCTTGCAAAGAATTGTACCAGGGAATGCTGTGGGACACTGGGAAGGAGATTAAATGTCTGTAGAAATTTTTACCACTATTCATATATGTTAGGACATTTTCCACTTGAAATCACTGTCAGTATCAGAGTCTAATTTCAAGATATATCTGATTGTCCACCTTTGCTGATGAAAAAGCTTATTTACAGTGAATCTGGAGAGGACAAAAAGTGGTGAGCAATAGCAGAATAGGAGTTAGTAGTGTCTGAAAACAAGGTATCATGTTACAGATTTCACTTCTGCTCTGGAGAAGGTATTTTTGTAGAACCATTGACTTTGTGCCCTTATGGGCAGGGGTAGGATTAGTCTGATGCTCTTGAACATGAGTTCTGTACCACAAAATCACAGAGTGGTTGGGGTTGGAAGAGACTTCTGGAGGCCATCTTGCCCAGCCCTCCTTCTCATACTGGGTCACCTAGGGCCATTGTTCACAACTATGTACAGCTGGATTTTGAATATATCCAGGGATGGAGACTCTAGAAAATCTCTGGGCAAGAGATACATGTGCTAGTGTTTGGTCACTGCTAGAACGAAAAGTGTATCTCTCTGCTCAGAGTGAGCTTCCTGTGCTTCAGTTTGTGCCTATTGCCTCTGATCCTCTCATTGGACACTGCTGAAAAGAGCCTGGATCCAGTTTCTTTGAACCCTTCCTTCAGGTATTTGTATTTATTGGTAAGATCTCCTCCCTGAACTTTTTCTTCTCCAGGCTAAAATGTTCAAGCTCTGTCTGTCCTCATGTACAGGATGCTTCAGTCCCTATCTTTTTGGCCTTTTGCTGGACTGTCTGAAGTATGTCCATGTTTCTCTTTAACTGGGGTGGCTGGAACTGGACACAGAACTCGAGGTGTTGCTTCACCAGTGCTGAATAAAGGGTAGGGTCACCTCCTTCTGCCTCGTAGCAATGTTTTTGCCTAATACAGCCCAGAATGCCATTTGCTTCCTTTTCCTCAAGGCATGCTGGCCCATGTTCAAACTGGTGTGCACCAGGACTTCCAAGTCCTTTTCTGCGGAGCTGCTCTCCAGCTGGGCAGTTCTCAGTCTGCACTGGTGCATGTGGTTCCTCCCCAGGTGCAGGACTTTGCACTTGGCCTGGTTAAACATTGTGAGATTCTGATCAGCCTTCTCTCCAGCCTGTTAAGGTCCCTCTGGATTGCAACATGACCTTCTGGCATATCAGCCACTCCTCCCACTTTGATGCCATACACAAAAAAATGCTGAAGGTACCCACTGCCCCATCATCTACGTCAGTAAGGTATTGAACAGGACTGGACTCAATACTGACCCCGGGACAAACCTCTAGGAACTGGCCTCCAACTAGACTTTGTCACTGATCTCCCTGCTCTGGGCCCAGCCATTGAGGCCGTTCTCAGTCTACTTCAAGGTCTGCTCATCCAGTCTATACTTTATCAGCTTCTCTATGAGGATGTTATGGGACACCATGGGAAAAGCCTTACTGGAGACAAGATAAACAATATTCACTGCTCTCCCTGCATGCAGTCATTTCATTGTCGGTCATTACACTGATTACATGACTTCCCCTTGGTAAACGCCTGCTGACTCCTGATCTCTTCTTTGTATTTCATGTTCCTAGAGATAGTTCCCAGGATTAGTTGTACCATCACTTTCCCAGTAATCAAGGTGAGTCTGACCAGCCTGTGGCTCTGTAGATCCTTATATTTCTTCAAGATGGAAGTGACATTTTCTTTCCTATAGACGTTAGGCACCTCTCCCAGTTTCTGTGATCATTCTGATATTTAGAGTGGTCTTGCATATCTTGTCTTAATGAAGAATACTTCTATCTCCAGATATGTGTACTTCATCATGAGTTTTATTAACAGTGTTTCATATATTTCTATATTTTAATTCTTACAGAGTAGAAATTCTTAGCTGCCCCCTGAAGCAACTGTTTTTGATGCTTAACAATCAGCCTACCAAATTTTATTTCTTCAGATTTATAAGGTATATATTCTGCAAAAAGTGTATTGAGGTTGTTCCTCATTAAGATGTGGTGGTCTTGTGCCTAAGGGTTTGACTTGGGGTTTATATCTTTCTTCTGCATGAATCATGGAATGTTATGGAATGGTGTTAATCTCCAATCACAATAAAGGAATCCCCATGCTAGAAGGCACTAGAGTCTGCTATTGTAATATTGTATATTGGCAGTGTTCAGCAATGAATACCTGAGAACACACATAAGGAGAAGGGTGTGCATAGAATGGTTCTGATACAGGTATTTTAATGACTTCCTGAGGCAGTGGCTGCGTGCATACTGCTGGATTTACTCCCTGGCAATAATGAATGTGTTTGCCATACTTACTTGCAGCCTTGTTTTAAACCTACTTATATTCTTGGTTTCCAAACTCGGTGAAAATGAATTCTACAATTTAATTATCTGTATAGAGAAACTGTCACCTTTTGTTCACTTTAAAACTACTTCCTGATATTTAAATGGAAAGTGCTAGTCTTGTGTTATATAATTTATCTATGATATGTATAACTTCAAACATTTCTATTATGTTCCATGCAGTCTGTTATATTTCATATGGTTATCCCTTTAAGCTGCAGTGTCAGTGTTTTTCCTTTTATGATAGGATCTGCTTCTGGTCATCATTGTTGTCTTATCTCCTTTTAAAAGCCTGATTAAATCTTTTTTAGTTAACAGTGATCAGCGTCACAGTATGCAAAATATGAGAGGTCTGTGTTTTTAAGCAGTGATCTAGGAAAGTTTCTAACGTATGCTGCTTAAAGATATCCAAATACTGAAAAGATGGTGGGGTTTTTTTCCCTTTACCCATAAACATTTTTGTTTGTTTTTAGGCTGGAAATTTGGTTGCTTGCTAAGAACTCTTAGAGGTCCATCATTGAATTTGAGAGTAGAAATTGAGCCTCTCTTCCTTTGGTAGTTATGAGCACATTATTAATGAACAGTAGACAAAATAGTCAGCATCAAAAGTCATTAAACATAATGCTTTTTGTAGCTAAATAATTTCAAAATAAATACATTTTTCATTGCCTTTTTGTACTTTCACTAGACTAATGCTAGGACTAATTCTAGGAGAAAGTTAAAAAATGTACATTGCTTAATACAACATGGCCAATTTTTTCTGCTAAAATGGCTTTTCAATAAATAGATATTTATGTTTCTTCTGGAAGTCATGTTGTCACTACAAAGAAATGAGGACTGAAAATTACTATAACATGATACCCAGTAAAACCTTTTTCTGCATGTTTTTCTGTAAATTAAATTAATTTTTCTATTGTGGTAGACCACACCAGCAAAACAGTAAAATTATCTGTTTATAAGAATTTCTAATGAATTCTGGTTAAAATAGATTGACATTTCTCAAATACTTAGCATAAATCAATGGACCATTAACTTCGAATTCTAAATTTACTGCATAATATCTGCCAACCACTAGGTAGTTTTGAATGTCTTCAAATTATCTAGTGGACATGTGATAGCAAGCCCACATCAACAATTATTTAATACAATTAACACTATAAATATATATTCAGTGGGTTTATTTGCAGTCAGTGTAGTTCCTGCTCAGAGTGGTTTTTAATAGAACTTGTTGAAAACAACACACTCCACTTGAAAGAATAATTTCTGGAAAGATAAAAATAGGTCTCTGCAGCCAATATGCTTGTGACATTGGAGTCAAGAGAAGTATAAAATTCTAGTGTGTTTGTTTTCTTGGACAGTAAGATAGAAAACAGAGTAAATGAGTTAAAAATAAAATTATAATTTGCAATATATAAAAAAAAAGTACAGGGAGATTGTAGCTATTTCAAAGTAAAATAGAAATCCACAAAATACGTCTTCTTAATTATGAAGCTGTTTTTATCTCTCTAATACAGTAAATACGAGGTACCAAAACAACTTCTGTTGTTTGATTCTGATGACTTACTACATCTCTTACTGAGATTATTAAATTTACCATTTGCAACATGACATGATAGTTGCCTGATGGTATGATTGCCCTGGACCTTTTGTGTCAAAATATTTAATGTGAGAAAAACTTATTTATCAGTTGGATTGTTCATAATGTTAATGAGGTTAAGAAACCCTTTCAGTGAAGAAATGGCTTGTTAAGCATTGAAACAAGCTGCCTAGGGAAGAGAAGGACTCATCATCCCTGGAAGTGTTCAAGGAATGACTGGATGTGGCACCTAGTGCAGTGGTTTAGTTGGCACGGTGGTGTTCAGTCAAAGGTTGGGCTCCATATTGGAGGTTTTTCCAACCTTAATGATTCTATGAATATAGTGGAACTCAGTTTTATCAGCAGAAACAATAAACGTGTTTGGAACAGGTAAATATAGTGATCATAAGAAATATATTTCTTAATTGTGACCCAACTGATCTGTTTTAATCCTAAAACATGCATGGATTTGTAATTCAGCAGAACCACAGAATATGATTAATTAAAAAAGAATCGGTTCTGCCTTTTTGATAAAATAATCAAGTTTATTAAGAAACTTTATTAATAAGGACTTGCAAAGAGAACAGGGAAAATGTAAGAAACCTATTGTCTATTTGTGAAAGATAGAACTAAACTTCAATCAAAAACCAAGTGGTATAATGAAGAATTCCTTGAGGATCTAGGATTATAAAACAGCCTTGCATACAGAAAGAATATAACCAGAAATACTTAGCTGGTCAGCAGTTAGCATTATGGGCAAGGAAAAGGTGAAAGAAGTCCTCCAAAGTGACATAATCTGTGTTTATATACTTTACTCAAATAATAAATTGGATAAAAGAATAATAGAGAAAATATCCACGCTCTTATAAGGTAGGGCTGAATTGGAGCTATATCTGACCTATTCTGAGTACTAAAATCTCCAGATATTGTGTTATGCAACAGAAGTAGTAAAACATTATATGATTGAAGAAGAGAGTGTTTCCACATGTGTATGCGTGGAGGTGTAAGGTGATGCTTACTAGACAATACAGACTGCAATACATTAACATAGAACAGCTCCTAAAAGCTTTGTGGGAAGTATTTTCACTCTAATTTTTGCAATTTTTCTGGGTTTGTGAATGTCACAGGCTGTGGCACTACTAATATGCTGACAACATCCTGATTTGAACTGCTTTCAAAAAGAAATAGACAGTACCCCTAGAGGGATGACAGGTTGTCTGAATGAGATAAGCAAATAGATTTAGAAAATGCTGGCTTAAGCTTAACTTAAACAAGACAGAAGTGATACTCTTATAATAAGAGGAAACCATAATAAGCCTGCAGCTGAATCAGAGACCTCAGTTTCCAATGCAACATTTAGGACAGAGGCAAAAGGTGTTCTTGCAAAACATAGAGGCTATACACTCATTTTGCCATTAACTGTAACCCTAATGAATGCTTTAATTTTTATTTTCCAAAGAAGAATTGTGCATTCCATTCTGTGAAGGATTAAGGATAAAAATCATGTATCAATTGATATGATTTATCAAGTCTTGTGATTAAGAAGGTCAAAACCTCTAGAGAAGATCAGACCCCAGCTGCTGCACTCTACTGGCTGTACATTATTAATGATAATTTAATGTAATTTTCCTTAAAATGACTGGGCATGTTATATTCTGTGAGTGGAAGTGATGTGAACCCTATTTTACATGCAATAGTACTAGTTCCAAGAATAAGATGATTTTGACTTGCTAAATGAAATCTGAACCATTTTTTTTCTAGTTTGCCAGGGACCAAACTGGCAGAGGAGTGGCTTTTATTGCTAAGGCACTCTGACTAAACCATGGTGAAAATATGAAAAAAATGCAGATAATTATTAATTCTTGAAAAATATAGATCTACATTGTAGAAAACACTTTTTTTGTTTAAAAAATTAGAAATGACTATTCAGTGTACCCACAGCTACTAAAATATACAGAGATTTTTTTATGGTTATATATAAATTTTCAACCATTCACGGTACATAAGTTTTTATTTATGTCAATTTGAGGGAAATTCAAGTCTGTGGAACTTTTTAATAACTTTTTTTCTTTTAACCAAGGAAATATTGCAATAAGCAACATATTCTTAGCTTTCATGTAGAGTTTCTATTTTGATAAAATAATCTCAGTCACATTCATGGAGGTGACTTGCCAGAGACTAAGCAAAAGAAAAGAGAATATCTTCTGGTTCTATGTTTTGTTAGATTGATGGAAAATTTTATCAGCTTTTAAAATACATTCGCCTTTCTCTTCAAGCAGGGAACAATTGTCTTCTCATAATTGGATAGGAAATAAAAAATACATGTGTGATATTACACTGATGAATTTTGGTCAAGTTCATGATTCTCATTGTGAACATAACAAATACCAAAGTCTGAATTTCCATGGAGTTTATATTATCTGAATCACTTTGCATGGTATGCTTTATGTCATTATTTGCCCTCTGATAATTTTTCATTTTGAATTAATATTCCCATTAGGAATATTAACCCAGCACAAAAACTTTAGGCTATAGAACAGTAGTTAGGGTGCTTGAAACTGAAGGGAAGCTTGGGAATTCAGGAATTATAGTGCCTTCCTGCATAGACAGAATTGTAGTCTGAAACCTAACAGAGAAGACCAGAATGTACAGCCAGGCTGTGCTTGGTGTGTATGATTTCTTAGCTCCAGTTAGTTGGGACAATTCCTTTTAATAACACAAAATTTTTTTCCACAGACTATCTTCTTCAAACTCAAGACTTCTGTTTTTCTAGTTTAAAGATTTTCTTATCTCTTTGGCAAGTTCCCAATGTATTTTATTTTGGCTCTCTGGGGTGCTCCACTCTGTTACAGTCTCCCTCACCATGGATATTTGTTATTTTTGTCAGTATTTTGTGTACTCTGAACATTTTAAATTTAAGTTAATACTACTGGATTTGAAGAATAGATCAACACATTATAGTTTTCTGTATAATCTAGTTTAAAAATATGCCAAAATAAATACTTATAGGTTAGTGTTCTTCTTTTTGGTTGAGTTTTCCAAGAGGAAGTAATAAGCTTAGCAGTCAGAATCATAAAATCAAAGGATGTTGGAATTAGTTAGACTTTAGTGGAACTGATCTCTCTCTTCCCTGAAGCCATACTTGTGTGAGTCATGCAGCCACCCTCGTAGTACTGTAAATGTAGAGTATGTTCAGGATGCACTCACACAAGACAGCAGAGTTGAGTGTCTGTTTTCATCACTTGGAAAAAATAATTACGGTTGACTCGGGCTTGTTTTAGCATTACAGCTTCTGTTTTTACATTGAAACTGCTGACTTGAGCTTTCTGGTGTGTTCAATGCTTGTAATTAGGTCACCTGGTACTATAGCTAAGAGCTACTTTCTTCAGGGATGATTCTCTAAACCTTTTGCATGAGACTGTAGATCAAAACAGTCCTTTAGTATCTCTCCTTGATAAATTTCTCCTTATCACCTTCCTTCTATCTGTTTCATTCTTTCAACATTTTACCTGAAAAAACTCAGCATGGATTTTACCAAAGAGGAATAACCACCCAGGATATTGAGGTTATTGAGTATCACACATTAGTAAGGCTATAACTAATGTAAAGGTGCTAACTTGTAGAGTTTTTCGAGAGCAGTATCTTTATCCCACAGTAATCCCTGATTTGTTTTGTTTTGGTTTTTTTCCATATAAACTGCTAGTAAGAAAACATGAAGGAAAGGTACCTTTATTTCTTCTGCTGTATATGCTACTGAGTGATCGAAAAATTTCTGGAAATAACTAGAAGTTTTTTAGTTATTGGATTAATTGGGAAGAGAGTTGATGAAGAATTTGAAGTCAAATGTATAAAAGTTTATCTAGCAGTAAAAATAACATTTTCTGAAACAATCAAAGTAGCTTTACTGATGACTTTTAACTGTTTGTGTCAAATACATTAGGCTTCTTAAATCAGTAGTGATTGGTCAATAAAAAAGGCTATCGAAGAGTAGTTTTAATGAAAAGTAATTTGATATAAAAAAATTTAAAATATTTTTATTTTGTACCACAGATACAGCTACCAATATAAGAGCCTAATAAAAAATGCTGTATAAATATTTAGGAAAGAGGAGAGATTCAGTAATCATGACTGAATCAATTGTAACACCATAACTGCAAAAATACACTCAAGATGTTGGATTGAATTCTCGGAAAATCAACAGCTAGGTTCACAAACCAATACCAAATTTCAGAACCAAAGTTCTGGAACAGTTAATGCCAGTAACTCTAGAAGTGGATCTGGTGAATACCTTCTAACTCTGAGTTTCTTTGTACTGAAAATGTTTGGTACTTCACAAAGGCTACCTGTGTGGTCTAAGCCATGCATCTTAAGGTTTGCTACTGAATGCAGGTACTGAGAGTAGTTTGTACCTCTGGAATGACTTCTACAAATGACCCAGCTTTGGGTACTGCTGAATGCTAACACAGGCACTTCCAGCTGCTAAGGATACCAGTGGAAACAGTGATTGTTTTCACACTTTTCCCCATAGTGAGTATTTTTGCTTACTTGCAGGTTGAAAGCAGAACCAGGACTGTCAGTCAACAGCATCTGGGGAATTCCTGTCCCCTGGAGTCAGGAAACACTATTAGGCTTGCTGAAAATACAATTAGGCTTCCCAGCTGCAGAGCTTTTCAGACGAAAGATCAGTAATGTTGGTTACATGCTTTTAAATTCCCGACTTCTTTCAACAACATTTATGTTTAGTTTATAGCTATGAGTTAATGCTGTGTTTGTCTTTGGGAGAGTTTATTCTCTCACCTGTGTACTTTTATTTTGATGTGTTTGCAGCAGTTGGTTGTGATAAAATTTTCAGAGTGAAGATCAGTAAATTGTTATTATCACTGTTGTCTTGTTTTATTCCTTTGATAAGGAGTAGTTGTAGTATTTTCTCAATTAATTATATAAAAATATAATTAAACGTTCATTCCTTAATTGAAGAGTTGTTGGGGGACAGCAAGGCTAGAGGAAAGAAGTGTCTACTCTTCCTTCTTTAAGGCAGAAGAGGATTAGACTGATTTAGAAAGGCTGACTACAGGACGTGAAGCTCTGCCATGTTTGCTTACAGAAGACATACTAGATGAGACAATTGTCTTTTATCACTAGGAGAAGATTTTTCTTATGTGGTGGTAGTATTCACTCTAGTTCTGGTTTTAGAGATTTGAGGGCAATTGAACAGAAAGTCAGAATGTTCAGGTATGCTCCAAAAGGACGCCAGTCTACAAAATATTTATATCATCAAACCCTCTGTCAGCTCTTCTTGTTTGCAGATGATTGTACATTTTTACTTTTTCAATATCATTCCCATTTGCTTTTACTTGTGCACTCGTGTGCTTTCTGTGATGGTAGTAGAAGTAATATTGATTGAAAAAAAGTAGGAAATTTACTTATCTCTTCCAAAAGATGCTTTTCTGATTATGTTCTGTATAGAGAAAAAGTTGAAGTAAAGTCATAGTGATGAGGCTCCTGGAGTATCTTGGACTCAGAACATACACAGACAGATGGTGCCAGAGCGAGTTGATCAGAAGCCTGGGGTGAGGAGGAATACTACTGGGTACAAAGTCTCATCTATGAATAACATTAACAGATGGTGAAGATTCTCACAGAGCAAAAAAAGGCACTGTCACAGAAACCAAAATCCATTTTTTTTCTGAGGCCTATCTGGATTTGTCACTAACATGATTCAATTACTCCAAAATTTGAAAGTTTGTCTAGGTATTAACTCAAGTTATTCTTTCTACATGTTACCTTTTTCTCATCCTTTAGGAAGTTTTGCATCCATTTATATGTTCTGTTTCAACAGTTGATTAGCAAGAATAGGTTTATTGTAGGAAATGGATTTTCTTGTTTCAGTGTGAGGCTATTAAGCTACATGAACTTTAATTTTGTCAGCAGGACAAAATCTCAGCAGGCCTCTAATCTCAGGTGTACTTTATCCATGTATGCAGACTATGTCAGAGAACAGTTTTGGAACAGTGGTGGACACCCTCTTCTCCGAGTCTTGTGCCTAAGACCTAAACAAGTTTTATTTTTTTCTTGTGCAGTGTTCACCAACAGGGTGAAAACCACTAATACTTGTATGACAGAAATCTCATTAATAGATAACTTCAGAAACAGCAGCGTGTTGTCTGTTTCAAGATTAAATGAGAATTTAAAGTAGCAAGCATACTGTAGTCATATTTCATCATATCTAGTGATGTTGCTGCATTCTTCTCTTTACAGCATCTATATTGAATTTCTTAAGAAAATATTATGCTATGTGTTCTGATGGGAAACTATTGTTTAAAAGATTAGGTATTGGATTTGGGTCTCCATTATAAACATTTTCCGTATCCTAGCTGTTACAAGATTAATTACCTATGTACACTAAATGAGTATTCTTTCTTTGCTTAGACATGTGACATTGACAAGCTGTGGTTATCCTTGGGTCACAACTTCATCTCCTCTAGTGATTTGTTCAGGTATTGGCTGTGATATCACAGCCATGCCTTTGCCTCTCTTTTGATTCTACCTTTAGAGGCCAGAGGAAGATGAAAGTAAGATGTAGATATAATAAACTGCTTCTAGGGGTGTCCATATTTAAAGAAAGCTCTTGCTTCCAATGTTGGAAACTAACTGTTACAAAGATCCTGTTGTAGCAGCTTAGTCACAATAACAGAAAAAATTGGAAATATATCAGTATTGATATTGTGTCATCTTTGATTAGTGATATCTGTTCAGTCCTAGATACAAAAGACATACAAAATAAGAATGGCTGTTTATTTTGAACATGATTTATTTTGTACAGGTGGAATTGACCATGTTCTGCAATGTCTCCAATTAGGATAGTTTTTTTTACAATGTCATGGCAGTTGAGGGTACCTCTGTGAGAAAGAGCAAAAGGAAAACCACATTATAAAATAAGGCTTTCCTTCTGCCAGAGTCTACCAAGTTTGATTTGCATTTTACACACTCAGGGATTAGGCCTGCAGATCTTATTATTTAAAAAAAGAGGAAAAAAAAGAAAAAAGGCTTCTCAGCAGTTTGCATGATAGCATAACAATATAGTAATCTATGTGCCCTGATCAATAATGCAAAAATACACAATACATGAACGTAAGAACTACGATGCAGGAGAATAAGTGCTTAGCAGAACTAAGACTTATCCTTGTTTACGTGCAATGGTGCTAAAACAAATGTGAAACAAATCTGTTTATATTTACAACACTGTTCAAGCTTTGTAGGAAAGCAGATATTCACAGAGCTGTCAGTGTCCCTTCTCCCTCTGGTAGCTCCCAGGGCCCGCTGCTGCTGCTTCCTTCACTCTGTGCAGTTATGGGCAGCAGGCCAGCTGGTGACCTGACTTCATTCTCTTACAACCCTCATGTATGCCCAGTAACTCTGAGCTCTTAATGGGTAATTAATAGGCTTTAATTAAGAGGTTAAGGTATTTCAATATAGGATTAAATTCTGATCTTCTCTGACACTGATTAGTTGGGGTCGTTTTGTACAACTGCACTTATTTGGAAAACTCATGCATTATCTGTCAGAAATAGTATTAGATTAAGTATTATTTATACAGTTTTTGACGCACAAATTTCCTTTCTTTTGCCAAATACTTTTTATCAAACACTTCTAATATTAAATGGAGAAATACTGCTGCAACCTATATTGACATACTTTACTTCTGAGAAGTGAAGTTTGAGTTCAGTGCACTTTTTCAGTAAAGGGGAGGTATGGAGGCATGGATTTAGATACAATTAGTATGGGGAAAATCATTGCACACCTTGTTCACACACTTAGAGAAAGACCTTGCTGCAGGTGAGAACATCTGTCTCTGAGCTCCTTCCTCATTAAAAAAATATGTTAGCATGATGAAAGCTATTTGTGTTTTGGACTTACTTTCTGTTACTTTAAAAATATGAGCAGTATGGAAAATAAATCTTCTGAGAATTGGCAAACTGTTTCAAGAGGCTCTCCCCCTAGAGTGCTGCTAGCAATGTGGCTTCACTGCTGCTACTTTTTCAGTAAGAATACTGACACAGTCAAAACCAAGATGTATCAGAAATAATTGCAAACACTATGTCTGGTGGTGATTATTCAGCATCGAACATGTTGGTGTAGTTTGCTTGGGTGAAGTTGAGACAACCATGTGTTGAGCACAACCAAGACTTGCTTATGCTCGCTTTCCCAGCATTGCTCACATTTGTTTCCTGTTTGTTAGAAAAGGAAAATTATCAAGATAGGAACACTCCTGTCACAGAAGTAAAAAGATAGGGCCTACTTAATAATTGAAAATGCTCATGAATGTTGTAAACAATGTGGAATGAACTCATTCTAATCATGATACTGCAATGTCAGGAGGTGTTACATTTCAGAGCTGAGACAGTCTGACCTATTATTTAGCATGTCTTTATTTTGGCTATGTGTGTAACTGTCCAATGAAAAAGTAATTTTTCCTTTCATAGTGAGGATAAAAACGTTTATCACACTACCTTAGTTATTTTGGGCGTTTCTAAAACTACAGGTGTGAAGTGAATGGCTTCCTATTTTAAGTCAACAGGGGATGCAAAAAAAGTAACCCGAGTGACTATGAGAAATACTATCTCTGCTGGAGATGCCCTTTATAAACGTAATAATGTTGCAATGTGCTTAATTGCCAACAACTGAAGTAGCCTCTTTTCCCAGCAGATTTGGTAAATACCGTATCCCTTTAAAAGGAAATGTAGAATAAAGTTAATGAAAGTATCATCGTGAAAACAAGTAAAATATAGGATAAACTGTGAAACTAATTCTGAGTGAATAATTTAGCTAGAACAGTAATTTGTATACTTTTAATAATAAGGCTGTATAAAAATAATTTCTAGTAATTAAAATGTTTATAAATGTGCCTCAGATTACTTAAAACTGATATTTAATAGAATTCCTAAAATAAATAGTGTCAGCAAAAATGTAGAGATAATCAAGGGGCAACTAGATTTCTAACGTTTCTACATTAGTGTAATATTTCTGCTTCAAAACAGCATTCAAGTAAATCAGGAAGAAACATGTAACTATAAAAATCAGCCTTTTTTATCAGCGTAGATACAAAAAGTAGAATGATAGGATGCAAATAGACTGTAAAAGGAAATTTTAATGGGAGCCAGGTGTATTTCTAGGAGTTTAGATTTCAGGTGAGAACTTTTGTATAGAGGATGAATTTGTGTACATTCTGTCTCAGCTGTGCATGGAATATATCTCAATAGGACTCTTGAGTTTTGCATAAAGCTCATAGCATAGGAAGGGTGCTGCAATAGCTGCAAAATAATCCTAATTCTAGATAATAAAGTACTTTTCTGTTAAAGAAAAGTAACAGTTGTGAGATGTTATTTCCTTTCTGTTCAGTGAGGAGCTCTGACCCTCTCTCCTTTTTNNNTTTTTTTTTTTTTTTTTTTTTTTTTTTACCTGGGGATCTTTTGTGGTTGACTGACTCACAGGTCTAGAGACATTTTGGTTTCTGGTTGGGATTTTCTAATAGATAGAGTGTCATGATCCTGGATGTGTATAATGCTGTGCCTGACGTGCTTATTTTACAGCAATATACAGGCTACAGATCTTCCCTGTCTCTTGTGCCTTCTCTTATAGAAATTAAGGACAAATGCTGGTTGTCATCAATGTGAGACTGACTGCAGAAAGAAAGGCTCATTATTCCTATGCACAGTTTCTGAAAACTCCACTTTCAATTGTCCAAAGTGCTTAGCAGCAGTAGTACTACGATAATATTATGGCATCAGTAGAACTCAGGATTCAAATAGTGTCACCTATGGAGTCCTTTTTAATATTCAGTAAAGCTTGAGCTCATGTTGCACCATCACCCTTAAATGAGAGAGCTCTACAAGTTTCCTTTTGTCACTATGACTGTTTTTCCAAACTTTAAATACAGTTGTCTTTGAGACAATTGTTTTTTCCTATCAGAATTGGCAGAAATTATTGAAGTTGAAGGTATAGTTAAAAAATTGACCATAATTATCTGTAATTTTTACAGTTCCTGGTAGCCTACTTTTGCTGTGAGTTCAACTGCTTGCTCCTGATCTTCATTGTCAGCTGAGGTGCAGTTCTTAGAGCTTCAGCACTTTATCACAGCAGCTCCTTTGGGATAGTGTGGATTGCAAACACAGGGACAGACCATGGAACTGGAGATAAAATATTTTTTAACTGCATGAATGCAGTTGTGGAATGAACTTGGATAGTTTCCTTGGAGAGTCAGGCACCTTTTTCAATTACTACTGGCATGGTTAATCTTACTTTAAATGAGACCTAAAATTACCTGGGAAATGTTGGCCTTGTCACAAGGGTAAAGAGCAGAAGGAAAGCTACCACTGTGTGTAACAGTATGGATTTAGCTTACCCACTTGATGCTTAAACATTAAAACCAGAGTCATACTGATACTTCCAGTACAGCAGGAGAAGGTAAAGAATTAGATGACAAAATCTATTAGAGGAAAAATTAAGAATTTTTTAATGGAGAGAGAATTTAAAAGGCAGGTAAGAATGTTTATATTAGAGTCAAATGAGAAAAATGTGCTAGGAATAGACAGACTCACATAGTTAAGAAAATAGTTAAGAAACTATTTTCTAATTTTTTTTTAACTGTGTGAGAAGCTATGGAGAATGAGGAAAAATACCCCAGTGTAATCACCATAATATTTGCATGAAAGTTGTGGAAACTTGTATTACAATATAGGATTTTAAATAAGATCCAGAAAAGAGTAATTAGAACAGTCTAAATTACATTGAAATAAAACAGTGGTGTGAAAATATTCGAAGGTGTAGTTTCCATATGGACTTAAAAAGGAACCATACTTGTTTACAGGTGGCTCCTCTCATAACTCTCAGCTAAGGAGAAATTAGAGAGCTTTGAATGATTTGGCCATTAAACTTTTGGAGCAATGTGGTATCTTTAATTTTAAGTGCCCATATTTCTAATTGTCAAAGAAGTGTTGGAAAATATCTTGATGAACTGGATGTTTTACTATATTGTCTGTTTAAAACTTAGTTGTGACTTTCTAGCTTTATGTCTATTATGGATTGCAAAAGTAGAATAAACAATTCAATAAAAGATGAATTTTAACAAACAATTAGAAAGTTACCACTTCTCAATTTAATCTTGCAATTAGTTTGTACTTCTGAGGAAAAAGTAGAAGCAAGTATCTGTTTGTTGTTCTGAGGAAAACTGGAAGTAACAGGTACAGCCAGAAGCTCCCTACTTCCTTTTTATGCATCTTGCCTGGCTTTATCTCTATCATTAAACTCACACAGAAATATGATAACATTATTTGTGTCAGTCCTCTTTAGTCCATATGTTCATCTTCTTCATGTTCACTTTTTCTTGTGTTTACAGAACTTCTGTACTTAGCTATTGTTCCCTGCTCCCTGGTTAACAAAGAGCAGTTTCACTGCTGCTAATAAACAAAGTTAATAAACAAAGGCTGCAGTTTTATTCAATACTGAGCATTATAAAGAGAAAAAAAAATAGGTAAGGTAATCCTGTCTGTTCCAGGTAGGCTTTTTGTCTAGCTGGTGTGTTTTCTGTTGATTCACTTACAGAGTCATATCCTCATTTATTAAAACACAGGGGCTTTTTTTCCCCCACATTCCTTCTTGTATTTTTTTTTTTTTAACTGAGATTCTGAATGTGTTAAATTAAACTAGAGTCAGTGTAGTTAAAAATTTATTTAGGGTCATACCAAATTAAGTAATTAATTCTGATGTCAGGAAGAGTGCAATGGGAGAATATTTTCTATTTTGTGAGGGAGGTCAAATAAGCTGTGAACAAAATGTGATGCAGTGTGACCTGTAAGCCTTTGCAGAAAGCCCTAGTAAGTGGGGAAAAGAGAGAATGGAGCCAGGCCAACTTGAAGACATCATATTGGCCATGTATTTTACTTCTAAGAATAGCCTGTTACAAGGTTCCCACCAGCAGAGAATATTTGGGTTCATTCTCCAGCATGAGGCAAATGATGTTAGGTCATAACAGGACATCTTTACCCTGCTCCCTTGCATGGAAAAGAGAAACTGAAACAGAGATCTGGTAGTTTTGGATGCTCATTAGCTCTGATACAGTTGGCTTTTCCCACTTGAATTATAAGTGAGCAGCAGCACTGGTATAAACCAAGGGCAAGATCATTTAGCAGCCACACTCC
Source organism: Rhabdornis inornatus (assembly GCA_013397075.1). NCBI lineage: Eukaryota > Metazoa > Chordata > Aves > Passeriformes > Rhabdornithidae > Rhabdornis > Rhabdornis inornatus. The sequence continues at coordinate 8,018 of VWZS01000327.1, read as the reverse complement.
TTTCTTCGCATTCTCTTATCTCTTTTTCTTCAGCATTTCAGGCACAGTCAGTGTAATTCACTTAGATTTAGAATATATATATGCACTTAGACTGAAAACATATTAATTTTACAGTATTTTTTCAGGGAAACCATCCAAAGACATAATGTTCCATATGTGTGAACTTCTTTTAACTGTCTGTGCCCTTTTTACCTAGGATCCAGATTTTGGCCATCTTGTGGTGTTTTTTGTTGTTTGTTTGTTAAAAAATTTGGTAAGCATATTATATTGATAAATAAATACTTCACTGATTGAGAGGGAAGTAGTATTTTTCTTAGTGTGAACAAAGTTATTTCTTTTGTAAGTAAGTAAATCTTTCACCATATTTAGGGTCTCCTTATTCTCTGACTAGTTAATTCTGTAGGCTCTTTAAAGATGTTCTGCACTTAAAATTATATCACTGTTCCTCTGTGTCTATTTCGTGTTAATGAATATGACAGAATAATTAAATGACATATTTCTTAATAGGTTAAAGATTAGGAAACATGAAAATCATGGGTTTTTTCCTGGGTAGCTCCACCTGTAAACCAACTCAAACCATAATAGGTAAAAAAGCTAAAAGTTTCAGATTTGTTTCTACTGACATTTTCAGGAGGATTTATTCTATGTCAAGAAAGAAGTCACAGTGCAATGTCTCACTATTTGACACTGCTGAATAGGCTGTAATTGTCATTATATGGCTTACATTTAACCTACTATATCTAAACAAAATACTGAAAATGCTAAGAAAAATCTGACTCTTAACTTTTAAAATGGGGAAATTGCATTTCCCACCTAAGAAAATAGTGTGGAGTTAATTTTCTGCTACTTTCTTCACTTAAACAGCAAAAAATCAGATTATTTATGCCAAGTACAACTCACAGGAGAGACTATTCACACTTTTGAGATAAGCTTGGGAGCTATTGTTTCTGCATGGATTTCTTGGACTCAAGGCAGGTAGAAATTCAAATGGATTGGATTTTATGGTATCTTTCTGTTTTAAAAGAAACTTTGTGAAAGTTTAGCTAAAGCTGGTACTTTCAGCAGGAATCAAAGCGCCTCTGAGCTCTTTTCAGTATTGTAGATTTCTCCTACTTATTGTAAATTCTAGTGTGTAGATTAAAAAGTAGCAATTTTACTTGACAGTTGTATTTTTAAGCCCTTTCAATTTGCACTCTCTGAATGTACTTTTTTCAGTCTAAAGTCTAAGCTCAGACATTTCACTTAGGCCCCCCTGAAGTTAAACCTACTGAGTTTAAAAACTCAGAACGTAGAAAAGAGTTAATTTTTATTTGAGGAAATCAGAGAGAAATAATATGTCAATTCTAATGAGACAGTCGAGATCTTGCCAGCAAGAAAGTTAAAGTGCTCTGAATTGAGTGAATGTAGAGATCTCTGCTGACATCTACTTTCTGTCAATATTTTATTTTCACTGATATGAAAGCTGAGAACTCTGAATTGTGAATGGCTTCAATACTCTAGTTGTGTTACCTGCCTGGATATGATAATAACCCATTAGTTTCAAATAAAATTGGATGTGAGGTTTTCGTTTGAAGTTAGATTTGAGTCTTTTGTTGCTAATCGTTTCTCTATATCTGGCAGACTTAAAGCAGAATCATGGTCTCCTGAAGAGGAGTTTTGTGTGATGCCCTTTCTCATTTCAGTTGAATACTGGAAAATTAATCATTTTTCAATTAAGAAAAGTCCTATCTTGCATTGCTGAATATTGGGTTTTTTATTTCTTAAATTTCTATTTTACTGCCTACACATAGCCCTATCAAAGCATAAACTCAAGGTTTTTTCTGCCCTTTGCACTACATAGAGTTGAAAGAAAATGTGAGTCCATTGGTTAGACTTTGAGAGAGCTATTCTCACAGTAGTTGATAAAAACCCTAAAGAGCTGGGCTTTTTTCTGTTAGTAAAGGTGGTCACTTTTTTCTTTTCAGCACTGCTAAGCCAAATAGTTATTGTTGAATATTTTCCATTATGATTCTGCTTGGGTTTATATATACTTCATATCTCTTGTCTGATTCTATAAAGCCCTTGCCAATTATGTAACAACAGGAATTTTCTTTGAAGAGTCTCTGAACTGACCTCCTGCTCAAAGCATGGTTATTGCCAAGATTCAGTTAAGGCAACTTGAACTCTATCTGGGCAAGTTTTGAAAAGCTCCAGGCATACTGATCCTACAGTGTCTTGGGACAACTTTTCTCAGTGCTGTATTGCTTCCAAATGTACATGCTTTTTCTAATGCCCAGCCTTAACCCCCACACAAAATGCCATTTTAGCGCCTTTTGCTGCTTGATTTGGATTTTTGACTAGCAGAAAGAATTTGGTTCTGTAGTTTTTCTTTTCAGGTAATGTTTAGATTAGATAGCTAATTTCAGACAGGTGTTAAATCACTCCTTAATCTGTTCCTCTTCACTGGATTGAGCAAAGATATGATAATTTTCTTTTTAGTTGACGAACTGGACACGTCAAATGTGTCCAGTTTGTCCACATCCATCAATAACAGGCAGACACCAACCTGGACACAATAGTCCAGGTGCAGCCTTTCCAGTGCCAATCAAAGGGAATAAATAACTTCCCTCAATCTGCTGCTTATACTCTTGCTAATATGGACCCATATGTAATTTGTCCAATTCGTAATGCAAGCACACACACCACTGGCTGATCGCCTGGTTTCCACCCTATTTTCCAGGGGTTCTTATCAGCAGAACTGCTGTTCAGCCTGCTGTTTCCCAACCTCTTCCAGCACATGGGGTTTATATATATGAGTAGCAGTATCCATTAAGAAGTGGGTGTACTTAGTGACAGGTTAGCTGGCACTATTGTAAAAGCAGGGACTTCAAGTGTACACCACAGAGAAAAATATCATATGCTACTAGACACCCATTGCTACCAGCAGAAAAATTGTTACATGAATGGACTTGGCAGAACTGAAAAACAAACCCTTTTTGAAGCCTGGATTAAAGCCACATCCGTGCTCTGTGCCTGAGAAATGAAGTGACGCAAGTGCTACATCTGCAACAAAACTTTGAGTGAAGTGTATCCAGGAAATGAGAAGCGGCTGAAAGTTTTAGGGACATTTCTGGAGGGGAGGAGAAAATTAAAACTCCTCTACAATAATGTCAATAATAAAGTTGGTTTTCTTACTTGCATTTGGTGTGGATCAGGAGAGAGTCACAGTTTGCTGCTTTTTAACTGATACTGAATTTTTCATTTCTGGAAAGGTGTCGGCAACCAGGAAAAGCAGAATTAAATTAACTCCGTTCCAGAACAAAGCAAATATTCCAATAGAAACTATTTTTTGATGCTGGCAGAGCAATCCAAGTTCTTAAAAACAGTTGCTTTTCACATTGAGAAGTTCTCTATGAAGTAATCTTGGATACGTTGATTTACAAAAAAAAAAAAAAAAGCTTCTCTAATCATATAAGCCTCACGAACTTCACCACTGTAAGTTCCAGCAGGTACAAGTGCGATTCAGGGAAGTAATTCTCACAAGAGCAAAACTTAATTACCAGTTTCCCAGACTAAATTTTCATTATCATTAGGTGTTTGTGTAAACTCATTGACACTGCCTGCCTCTTTCCCACACCCGGCTAGCCTCTGAGGCAAGGTGGCACTGAGAGTGGCCCACTTCTAGGATTGTGCAAATCCCAGAAAACGGCTAAGGCTGTAAGCCTTAATCACAGCCGTCAGCGTCCGGCAAAGAGTAAAGGGCGAGAGAGGTCCTTTTGTAGCTCCAAAGAAAGTTTATTGAGTAGACAACCACCATCAGGAGGAGGGAACCACAAAAAGAAGGGAGAAGTGTCTGACAGCAACTTAAATATGGGGGAGGTTCCAAGGGAGGGTTCAAAGTGTCAACCAATTGGGGCACTCTGGGGGAGGAATGTAAGGCGGGGATGGATACTTGAATAACCAATGGGGGAAAGCATAGGCGGGGTTACATACATAGGAGCCAATCATGTAACAAGGAACCAGCAACTGACACAGAACATTCTAGAACAAGGGGAGTTGCCAAAAGGGATTGACAACCAACTGGGCAGGGATTACAGTGACAGGCAGGGAAGGATCTGGAAAAATGGGAGGGGCTTAGGGTTGAGTGGCAAAGTTGGGGTGGGAGGAGGACAACTCGGAAGGGACCAACCAAAGGGGTACAACAATGGAACAAGCCATTATAAACAGAGATAAAGAAGGCAATGTAAAGAGAAAAACAAACGCACCGCAACAACTCATGACAACTCCTCGTTTTCCTTTAAAATTTATAGAAGCTGTTGTTATAAATGAGAGACAAAAGTCTCGGTATTTAGCAAAATTTAGATTTCTTTATTGGATATAGACAGAGCAAGCAGCGCGCTGGGGAACGTGAGGGGTCACCGCCCACTCCACGCTCCACCGAACCCCGGCCGTGGCCCCTTCTTATACTATGGTTTCCTGCTGTAATCAATAACTTGTTTCTTTAGCTGTCACGATTTTGCCAGGCAAGCAGTGGTGGTCGAATAAACATCCTTATCCCAATTCACAAATCTCTGGCGATAGTCAGTTGCACAGATAACCATCTGGCCTTTGTAGATAAGCACCAGCGAAGTTCTGGGAGTCTGGTCCTTGAGATAGGCAGCATTGATCAGACAAAGGCAGGAAGGGCTATTGGGAAGTCTGATTTTGCATGCTGGTAGTAGATGCAACTTATTTGGAAAACATAACCTAACATAATATACCATGATATAACATAACATGATATAACATAATATAACATAACAAGGTGATTTTAAACAGAATGATTCTATCATATAATTTCCTTTATCTAGTGTCCATGGTTTACTTCAGAGCTTAGTGTTATGGTTTATACAGCCCCCAATACTTTTGTGATTAACACGAATCTTTTATCAATTATTACACTGTTAAAGTACATACTTGTATTTTTGAAAAAAATGTAGTAAAGGAGTGAGAGTTTGCATCAGTATAGATAGATGGCATGTGCTCTAGAGGCCATTACCAAAATATACATATATAAAGATTATGGATATGCATTGCTGGGTTTTCTACTTAAATTAGCTGTTAATTATGATGTAATACAATGATCTGGATTTACAAACAAAAAAAGTCCCTATCATGTCTAAGAGCAAGGCTTTTCACTGTGAATAAAATTTTGGTCTGAAATACAACTCTTGTACAGAACCCATTTTTTCACTACTAGAAAGACATTGAGATGCTGAAGTGTGTCTAGAGAAGGGCAATGAATTTGTTGAATGGTCTGGAGTCCCATGAGGAGCAGCTGAGGGAGCTGGTTTTGTTTAGCCTGGAGAAAAAGATGATCAGGAGTGACCTTACTGCTCTCTATAGCTACCTGAAAGTTACATGACTCTAGCCATGTGTGGGTCAGGCTCTTCTCTTAGGTAACCAGTGATTGGATGAGAGGAAATGGCCTCTAGTTGCACCAGGGGAGGTTTAGATTGGATATTAAGAAAAAATTATTCATGGAAAGGGTTTTTGAGCATTTGAACAGGCTGTTCAAGGAAGTGTTTGAGTCACCATCCCTGCAGGTATTTAAAAATGTGTGGATGTGGCATTTGAGGACATAGTTCAGCAGTGAACTTGGCAGTTTCTTAAATGTACTTCCTAAAATGAATACTCTGTATTTTGTTTCAAGTATGCATATTCATGTCAGGTGGTTCTGCTTAGTAAGTAGAACACATATTGTGTCTAACTGAATATTTCATAGTCTTCTCTGTTTAATTTTTTCTGACAGCTATCAATACATATAATATGTTTCTCAGAACAGAAAAAGATGTAATAATGAAGAATTTTGGCAGATAAGTTGTTTCCTCCTAGAAAATTACTGTGTGTAACCTTGAAAAGTTTATACATTAAAGGAAAAGTTGTGACCTTTACATAGATTCTTGTGCCCAAGAGGAAACACAAGTGAAATTATTTCAGTACATGAAGCTTAAGATTTGGCAAAAGCCTTCTGCTTTTTATGCATCAGTGAGACTGGTAAGCAAGTAATCATACAAACAAAGGCTGTAGATTATAAGGAAGCCACAAAACTGAATGCCGCCTAAAAATAAACTTGGAGTTCAGCATAGATAATATGCTTTAAATGAAGAATGCAATGTTAAGCAAAATTAAAAGGCAGGCAAGGTCTCAGAGATTGCATGTGTTATTGATGGAAAGAGGCCAGACTACCAACTACCAATTATATAGTGTTGTCAGTGTAAAATACTGAAATATGCCAGATTGCCAGATTTCCAAATTTTGTTTTCAACTTCACTCAGCTCTCGCTTATTAGTAGCTCGTGTCCTGCCCCATTCAACAGAGAGCACTCAATAGTGAGCTCTTTTGAAGCAGGGAGAAGGCAGAAGAAGCCCCTTACTCCTGACTGCCCAAATGGCTTTTAGGGCAATGCCAACTCTCCCATCCCTCCTGCAGAGGTCTCAGACGAGCCCCTCTCCCTGCTCTGCTGCAGACCAGGAAGCTGGTGCAGGTGGGAAAGGGCTGACAGCAAGTGAAAAGGGAGCTACTGCTGTTGGGAGTCCATCGTTGGGCCTGAGGACAGCCCATGGGCTCAGAACTGGTCTTGAAGTGACAACAGCAGGTACACAGAAAAATGACACATGAGCAAATGAAGTAGCCCTCTTTCGCTCTTCCTGGGAAAGGGTCAGTGGCAGCTGGGAGCTCAGGTAGCAGGTTAGTACAGAAAAGCATGACTCCGGCTATTACTTTTCATCTTTTTTCTCTTCAGTTAGAGTCAGGATTAAAAACACGAGAGACGGAATTTTGGGTTCAGACTCAGTTGTTTATTAATTTTTATCTATGTTACAGTGAGTGTTACAACACTTCTAGCTAACAAGCTAAAAAATGGCAAAATGGCAATGTATCTTGGTCATTACAAGGTCTTTTAAAGCCAAACTGACCAATTAAAAACTAACATCTATATTATTTTTACTTTTGACCCAATGACCAAACACTCGTGACCTGCACTGTGGTGTTTTCTATCCAATTAAAAAGTGCCACCTAAACCCAAGAAGAAGAGGGACAAGAAGAAAGAAAAACCTCCACCCTAAAACCTCCATCTTGTCCCATATCTATTAATATATTCCAAAACCCCAAATTCCAAATCCTTCACCATGTGATATTGCACAACTTCTATTCAAACTATACATCAATGATTCTGATTCTATTTTTAATTTTGGAAGCCCTCTCCAAGGCCTCAGGTCAAAAGCAGTGTTCTTTTGGGGGTCAGTGCTGGACAGCACAGAAAGTTCAAAACTCCCTGTTTCCAGGGTTCCAACATTCAGTCTCCTGTCTTTCCTGCTGGCGAGAGGGAGCTGCCTGCCTGTTCCTGCAATTCCTTTGTGGTCTAGTGTAAAGTACATTCTTAGTGGAGTTTTAATGAAAAACAAAATAAATCCCAACAATTCTTGCCATATGTGTGAATATCCGTAGTAAATAACTGCTTGAGTTAATTTTGTACTGACTCGTGTAATATTTGTTTTGGTAGGCACCTCTGAAAATTCTCATGAAATAGTTTTGTGTCATTAACTTATGTGATCTATATAAGGGATATATTTATGCTTAAAGAAGTTGGTCTTCTGGATTTAGTTGTTTTCTAGGAGGTTATTTTTTGTTCTATCTTATGATTCATGTGTGTTTTTAATTAACTTAATCTCAATATTCTCGAGAAGAATAATTATAAGGAAAAATAAATGCCTTTTGCAATTTTTATTTTGTCATATGTTACCTTTTTAACATTTCATAAAAAGAGCTTAATTTTTTGGGTTTTGCATGAACTTACTCCAGGAACTAAAAAATCTGCCTACATTAGATTAATAACTTTTAATTTACTAAACTTTGCAGTCTCTATTGCAAAATTAGACAAGTTGAATTCCATGCTAAGGATTTAAATATCACTGTTCAGACTGCTTTATATCACAAAGATCAAAAAGAAGAGAGAAGTCAAAGTTCTTTTCTTTTTTTCTCAATGGGTTTGAAACTCT
>VWZS01000326.1:17613-45443 GCA_013397075.1 Rhabdornis inornatus | reverse complement strand
GCAGCTCTAACAATCAATTCACCAAGGATTATATAAACCCAGCATTTTTTTAAGCTTAGCTCAACTTTCTGTGCATTCATTGAGTGCCAAGTACCCTACAGGCTTTGGGGTTTTTTGGCCTCCCGAGACAGTCACTGACTCAAAAATCAAATTTTCCAAAACACACGAAATTTTTGTTCCAAATTAATGTCAAAATTCACCTCATGGCAAAAACCCTTTTGTGCTATTAACACTCTAACCTTAACATATTTTCTGCTGATTGAGAAGGATAAATATATATAATATATATATTTTTTTAATACCAAAACGAGGAGGAATTTGGCCCTTCTGCCTATTTCTGTTGCTTCACAACAACTGCCTGTGTGCCAGTTGAATTCAAGCCATCATTTGCAGGTAACCTGATTTCCTGGGTACCTTTCTGGGTGGTTTTCACACAGCTGATGGGGCTGAACAAGCCTTGCTTTCCCTCCATGGGGAGATTTGCTTGAACTTTGAAGCAATAGGTGCTGTTTGCAGCAAGGTCATCAATGGTGTCAACAGGGAAAATGATTTTATTCTGGAGCTGGAAGAAACAAACACAGAGAGCCTGTGAGGGGAACTGTGCTTCCCCAGGAACATTTTTAAATGATCATTTTGCAGGATTTCAGCCCATTTCTACAATATCCTAGCTAAAAAGGTAAAATAGAGACTGTAGGACAGTGTTTGAGCTGCAGAAATCCTAAAGGGAAGTTTCCAGTTTAGCCAGGCAGGAACATTCTGGGCTCCTCTGTCATGGGAGCGGGGAGGGATTTGAATTCCCAGGAATTCTCCCCACAGATATTCCAAAATGAACCAGGACATTCCCACCCCTCCAGCACCCAGCACTCCTCTCTCCTCTGCTTTTGGTTTCCCACACTGGGTGCTGACTGACCATACACACCTTGTACCTATGGGCCTTTGGCTCCTCTGCTGTGGAATCCCAAAATCCCAGAGGTGGGAAGAGCCCTCCAGGATCACCCAGTGCCACCCAGCACCAGCATCCCCCCAAACCCTGTCCCCAGGGGCCACATCCAGACTGCTCTGGGACAATTCCAGCGACTTCAAACCTCCCTGGGCAGCTCAGCCCAGTGCCTGACCACTCTGGGAGGGAAATTTTATTCTGTTTTTAATCGGAGCCTCCCCTGGTGCACCTTGAGGCCGTTCCCTTTGGTCCTTTCCTCATTCCAGTGTTTCCCCCTCCCTGCCCCTCCTGTCAGGGACTTGTGCAGAGCCACAAGGTCCCCCCTGAGCCTCCTTTTCTCCAGCCTGAGCCCCTTCCCAGCTCCCTCAGGAATTCTCCATTCCCCTTCCCAGCTCCCTCAGGCATTCTTCCTTTCTCCATTCCCTTTCCCAGCTCCCTCAGGGATTCTCCATTCCCTTTCCCAGCTCCCTCAGGAATTCTCCATTCCCTTTCCCAGCTCCCTCAGGGATTCTCCATTCCCTTTCCCGGCTCCCTCTGGAATTCTCCATTCCCTTTCCCAGCTCCCTCAGGCATTCTCCATTCCCTTTCCCAGCTCCCTCAGGCATTCTCCAGCCCCTTTCCCAGCTCTGTTCCCTTCCCTGGACACACTCCAGCCCCTCCAGGTCCTTTCTGAAGTGATGATTTGGATCTGATCTCCCAAAAGAACACTGATTGTCCCTAATTTAGATGACACCCATTTCCCTAAAAAAGATAAAAAAGGAAGAGTTTCTCCCCTGCTCTTCACAGGAGAGCTCTGGGTGCTCTGCAGGACACACATAATGCCTTGAAAACCAGTTCACAATGACAGCACCTCAAAAAAGAAATCCCTGGATCAGGGCAATCCAAATAAAACAATCCAACAGTAAGAACAAAATCATCCCACCAAGAAACAACCACCTCCCCCAACTTTGAAACCACACAGGAGCAGCTACACAGTGACAGAACCAAACAATTCCATTTCAAAGCATGAATTAAAGTCCATCTCTGACAGTTCTGCTAAGGTTAAATAACAAAAATGAAGTGCTCATACCTGAGCATGTGATGAGTTTTCCCAGAAGACCAGGTTATATTTAAAACTCAGATCATTGATCCACATTCTTTTCCTCTGATTTGCTTCTGGAGGAAAAACCTTCACTTTTACAATTCCATCTGTGGACTGCAATTCCAGTCCTGGTGGACCAATCTCAGCTGCAAATATGGAAAGAAAAAAGAAGTTAAACATGTCTGCTTTGAGAAAATACACCCCAAAAGCAGTTTACAATAATAAACCTAAAATACCTGCCTATGGTATCTTATTTTTAATTCTTTTGAATGATCACCTACAGGATCTTACATTTTCATGACTCAGGCAGTTTCTAAAAGAAATTTAACTTAACAACCAAATACCATCACCTGGTTCTGAAAGCAGTTAAAATTAAATATTACCAGCAAATGTTTTCCAAAACAATCAGTATAAATTGTTCTAAAACCTGCAAAATAAGAGACTTAGCTCAGTCCAATCAACCCAACATCAAAGGAGGGCTTCAGTACCACACTGGAACTGCTGAAAAGCCACAAACTTCCCAAAAAAAAAAAGGATTCTTGGAGCAATCTGGTCTATGGAAGGTGTCCCTGCCATGGCAGAGGGTGGAATAGGATGAGCTTTAAGGTCCCTCCCAATCCAGACCAGTATGGGATTCTACAAAAATCTACTGTCAAAAAGGATTTTTCCAAGAACTAATCTGGGAAAATACAGAGTAACAGGAAACTCAGTCAGGAAAACAGCATCACTTGGAATAGTTTTCCCTTTCCAGAAAAGACAGAATTGCAGCATTCCATGACCTACAGATGCCTGGTGTTATGTTCCTGTTGGGAAACTCATCCTGTCCTGTTGTACCTGCAGGGGAAACCACCTGTGGGTTTTCTAAACCCTTAATTCCAGACTGCTCTGGGTTAGGAAGGACCTTAAACCTCATCCCATTCCACCCCTGCCATGGCAGGGACACCTCCCACTGTCCCAGTGTCCAACCTGGCCTTGGGCACTGCCAGGGATCCAGGGGCAGCCACAGCTGCTCTGGGAATTCCATCCCCACCCTGCCAGGGAACAATTCCTGATTACCAAGATCCCATCCAGCCCTGCCCTCTGGCAGTGGGAGCCATTCCCTGTGTGCTGTCCCTCCATGCCTTGTCCCCAGTCCCTGTGCAGCTCTCCTGGAGCCCCTTCAGGCCCTGCCAGGGGCTCTGAGCTCTCCCTGCAGCTTCTCCTGTCCAGGTGAGCACCCCCAGCTCTCCCAGCCTGGCTCCAGAGGGGCTCCAGCCCTGCAGCAGCTCCAGGGCTCCTCTGGGCTCTCTGCAGCAGCTCCAGCTCCTTTCCCTGTGCTCTTGGTGTCCCAGGGCTGGAGGCTCTGCTGTGGGGTCTCACCTGAGAGCAGAATCCTCCCCTGAGGTGCTAAAGGAAGCAAAGTGTCCCCACAAGCCCAGAGCTCATACCAATGTATTCTGGCACCATCTCCAGGGTCGTGGACCAGGGGGACACCAGGGGCCCTGCCTGAGCCCTCACTCGCACGTAGTGGGCATCGTAGTACTCGGAGATGGCCGAGGAGAAGTCACAGCCTGTGCCAGCCACAGCCTGGCACCCTGGCAGCTCCTGCCAGCCCGTGTCCTCCAGCTCCGACCTGTGGGACAGAAACAGCCGGGGATCAGCACCCTGGGATGGACAACAGCCTGGGATAAACAACAACCTGGGATCAGCACCCTGGGATGGACAACAGCCTGGGGTAAACAACAACCTGGGATCAGCACCCTGGGATAGACAATAGCCAGGGATCAGCACCCTGGGATGGACAACAGCCTGGGATAAACAACAACCTGGGATCAGCACCCTGGGATGGACAACAGCCTGGGATCAGCACCCTGGGATGGACAACAGCCTGGGGTAAACAACAGCCTGGGATCAGCACCCTGGGACGGACAACAGCCTGGGATGGACAACAGCCAGGGATCAGCACCCTGGGATGGACAACAGCCTGGGATAAACAACAACCTGGGATAAGCAACACCCCTGGGATCAACAACACCCCTGGTATCAACAACACCCCTGGGATGAACAACAGCCCGGGGTAAACAACAGCCAGGGATAAACAACACCCCTGGGATAATCAACAGCCCAGGATCAACACTCTGGGATAATCAACGAGATTCACTCTTTAAAATTTTCAGAAGTTGAATAAGGGATAAAAGGGACAGTTTTCAGTGCTGAGGTGCTTGGCAAACTGTCAGAATGCACACCTTTAACAACTCTTAAATATTCTCTCACTGCATTGCTCAAATGGATATTCATGAAGGTTACACATATTCAAACATTTGAGTTTACATGCCCTGGGAATTCTTTATCTGATCTGGACTCCTGACCCCATCTCCTTAGAGTGAGTGCCACAATGCAGATGTGATTTTGAGAGTGAGTCTTGCATTTTATTTCCTCACAATGCAGATGTGATTTTGAGAGTGAGTCTTGCATTTTATTTCCTCACAATGCAGATGTGATTTTGAGAGTGAGTCCTGCATTTTATTTCCTCACAATGCAGATGTGATTTTGAGAGTGAGTCCTGCATTTTATTTCCTCACAATGCAGATGTGATTTTGAGACTCTTGTGTTTTATTTCCTCATGAGGCCCCCTGCTCTGTGGTTTGAATTGATAGCTGAGGGTCAGTGGTGGATTTCTCCTTGTGCTTTTGGTGTTATTTGTCTGGTTCTTTCCAATGGTATCACACAGATGTTTCAGCTATCTTTACCAGTACTTTCCATCAACATCAGCTATTTCACTATTGTCAGTTAGTTACAAAAATAAAGGCATTAGTTATTATTTCACAACTAGAATTACTTCTGCAAAAGTTAATGTTGTAATACACAGCACATATCTTCTAATTTAATATTTTGCCAATGTCTAAACTATAATATATATTTATCACACTAAGATTATATATAATCTACACAGGGATTAGGGTATTAACTAGAAAAGGCTGACAAATTATACTGTATCAAAAGCAGTTAAAAAGAGATTACAAACTGCACCATATCAAAATAATTTACAAAAGCCAATAATAGTGAAAGACAATAACTACACAGTTATTTATAACACATCCCCAGGATAAACAGCCCTAGGATAAATCCAACCCCCAGTTAAAGCCCTGAAATTATTCTTCTTTTCTTCTTAACTTTAATAAACATCACCCCTTTCCATGCTGCTTTATCAGCAGTGCAATCAGTGTTATCTCCTTAGAAATTATCCTACAACTGCCAGAACACAGAATTACATCCTATTGTATTTTTATTTGTATAGGATTCTATTTGTATAGGATTATTGTATTTCCTAGCCAGGCAAAGATTCTATAATTCATGGGGAGACATTTTAAAATCTTGACAAAAGTGGTTAAAGGAGCATAAAACCAGCAGAACTCTACTAATTAGAACATGAGCCAGGAATGCAAATTACGGGAAAATAAAAACACAGAGGTGAAAAGTGGAGTTCAGCAATAATCAGGCTTTCAGCAGGTCTTTTTAAATCAACACATATCCACACCTCAGTAAAGAAAGATTCATAGAGACATTTTAAATGTCCTGGCCAAAAAAAGGAGGCACAGAAGCAGTAATTGTTTATCCCCAACTCCTATCTTGTCTTTCAGACAAGTCTGACATTTTTAAAACAAATCTATTTTCAAAGCAGCTGTTCTCACCTACATATTGGAAAAGAAGAGCTATTTTTTTAAAATCCAAAATCACAGAATCCCAGGATGGTTTGGGTTGGGAGGGACCATAAAGCCCATTCCATTCCACCCCTGCCATGGGCAGGGAACCTTCCACGATCCCAGGAAGCTGCTCAGAATTTCAGCAATTTTATCTCAGAAATGTTTTCCAATATTTACTTGTCAGGAAACTGCCACAAAATGCCTGTGCTAATGTGTGCAAAAGAACTGGGATATGGAACAACTGAAGGAAACCAAGCAAATATTTAAGAGCAAATCTTAAATTGTTTCATCTGGGCATTAAACTTTCAGCTGAGAAATGCAGGTTAATGAACTCTGACAAATCAGTTGGAAGTTATACTGAAAATTCCCTCAGATCTTCTGTGTGTGGCCAGAACTACAGAAACCAAACAAACCAGAGGATAAATAAATCTAAATTCCACTTCTAAGTGTGGCAATACATCTTCTGCAAGAACCCTTCTGGTGATTCAGCATCAGCAGCAAGCTCAGCATTCCTTGTGAGATAAAAAAATCAGATTTCTCACAGGAACAGACAAACTCAGGCCATGACCAGGAACCCTCCCCACCCCAAAAATTCATCTTCCCACCCTCCCCTTCCTGGCTTTGCCTGGTTTCTTGGGTTGCAATGCAGGATGTAACCAGTATGGATTCTGTCCCCAGCTGTTCAACAGCTGGGGCAGTGATCCTGATCCCTGTGGAGATCTCTGCTGTTCATGTTCCAGCTGTTCAACAGCTGGGGCAGTGATCCTGATCCCTGTGGAGATCTCTGCTGTTCATGTTCCAGCTGTTCAACAGCTGGGGCAGTGATCCTGATCCCTGTGGAGATCTCTGCTGTTCATGTTCCAGCTGTTCAACAGCTGGGGCAGTGTTCTTTATCTTTCCCACAGCCCATCCTCCCTCCAGGAGATATCTCCTGTTCATGGGCCATGGAGTCCCAGGGCATGGCTGATCCAATTCCATCATCCCATTGGGAGATGCTCCAGCCAGGGGGAGGAGCCAAGCATTTCCTGCCCAGATCAAAGCTGCCATTTGGAACAGCAGAGCAGCCTTTTCCCACTGGATCCCAGAGGAAAAGCAGAGCCTTGCACATCATCCCTGGAGCTTTGGAGGAAAACTGCACCTTCTCCAGGAGCACTGCTCCAACAGAAGCACATCTGTCCCTGCAGGAGGATGCAGCCACCATGGAATGGGACTGCACTGACACCCTGAGTGACAAAGTGACAGAGCTGGATTCTGGCTCTGACAGTGTTTTCATTGTTTTGTATTACTGTATTTCTATTTTAATTTTCCTAGTAAAGAACTGTTATTCCTATTCCTATATCTTTGCCTGAGATCTCAATTTCCAAATGACAATAACTTGCAGGGAGGGGGTTACATTTTCCATGTCTGCCTCCCCTAGCAGAGAGCTGGGTCCCAAAGCAGGACACCTGGCTGCACTCACCACTGGAATTGTGCTGAAAATGTCACGTTGGGATCGCTGCTGCTGTAATTCCAGCTCAGGGTGAAGTTGGTGTTCACCACGTGCACCTGAACATCCTCTGGGCTCTGCAGGCTGCTCTGGCCTAGGAGAAATGACAGCTAGGTACATGAAACCAAATCCAATATTACAACATAAATACTGTATCACAAATATTACCAAAAATATTGGAAAGAAAACAAAATGTTAAGGTAAATTTAAAGTGTTACAATAAAAAGAAAATATTATAATTAAAATAAAATGTTAAAAGTATTTTAATAAAAAGCAAATAAAATAATAGGATAAAATTTAAGTAAAATATTTAAATATTAAATATTAAGGTAAAATAAAATATTTAAATAAAATAAAGTACTACAATAAAAGGCAAATAAAACATTAGGATAAAATGAAGGCAAAATATTAAATATTAGGATAAAATGAAAGCAAAATATTAATTATTATGATAAAATTAAAGTAAAATATTAAATATTAGGATAAAATTNAAAAAATTAAAAATAAAAAAATTGAAAAAATAAAAAAATTAAATCCACCTCTTGGCCTTGACTTTCTATTTTATCTGTTTCTGTTTTATCTGAAGGAATTTATTAATTACTTCCCATGGTTACAATTTCTAAGCCATATCTGAAATTGCTGTTTGAGCTCAGTCTGATATTTGATTGCATTCAGAGGAAATCCTATTTCAGCTGGGCAGTGTCTGGACAGTAACAGGTTATCCTGACTCTGGAGAGGCTCTTCATTGTAAATATGATTTATTTTTCTACACAAGTTCTACAAAGGGAACGTGTGGAAAAGCAGACTGACTGAACTCTGCAAAATGCTTTTTTGGGTTTTGGGAAATAACTCCTGAAAACACAAAAACATGAAAGCCAAATAATTCAATAAAACCTCGTGGCTCCCACTACAGATTTTATTCCCACAGGGCAGGAATTTGTTGCTCTTCTGCCAAAGACAAACCCAGAGAAAGCCAAAGGACATTTGCTCAGAAAATAAGAAAACAAAGGAAAAGCCAGATTTATTTCCCAGGTATTTATCCAACAGTTGGCTACACTTCAGCCAAAACCAAGGCTCCATAGACTCCAGCTGGTAAGGACTACTACATTTCAATTATTTTGGTATTTCTGTATTTGCCTTGGGGAGAAATTCAAATATTTAGTGGATCCTTCCCATCTCTTCAAATGCTTGATTTCTACAGAGCATGAGGTTTTTGTCAGATGGGAAGCAGGAAGTGTGGGAGCAGCAGAAAATGCTGTCCAGATCCACGTTCCAGGAACAGAAGACACCCAGCCTGTGTTTTAAGCCAGGCCAGTGGTTGGTACAGCTGGGAAATAACCCAGGAAGAATTATCTTCACAACTCACAACCAAGAGAAAGCTGAATGGCAGCAGCAACTCTAAGTTCTCCTTTTTAGTCAAATTTCCAGCTTCCTGCAGGAATTTTATTGTTCTCTTCTGTATTCCTTCCAAATGGTTCGACTTGCTTGAAGCAGTGTTAAAAAGAAACCCCACAATAAACTGGCTGAGATTAATTAAGGGAAGTCTAATTTCTATGAGACATGATCTAATATTTTCCTTCTAATTAGCACTGCTGTGTCCTGATATTTTGGGGCTTTCTAAAACCACCCAACAAAACAATGCTGTGTAATTTTATTTCTTGCAGGGCTGATATTTTAACCCTCCTCTCTCTGCCCTGCACAGTTTCCTGTTCAGTACCACTGCACTTGTTTCCTGGAGTATGGATCCAGTTTCTCAGGATACTTCTGGATCTTCCACCCCTCAGACAGGAAAATGTGATCCAGCCTTTCATGATTCCCAATTTCCAATGAGTTTTGTGCTTGCTTCCCTAAATTAATTCCACAAATCATTAATTTCCCAATGAACAGCTATGCAGGAAGGAATGAGCAAGCTCAGTGATGTTTAATCAGCAGAAAAAATTTGTGAATTATGCAGAGAAAAACCTAAAAATCAAGACTTATTCTGGGCTTATTGTATTAATGATTAAAAGCCAGACATTTAAAACTAATTCCTGTTTGTTGACTTGAGCATGATGACTCTTTGGTTCTGAGAAATTATAAGGGATTAGACTTCCGTGGAAAGAAGAGATTAAAAACCAGAAATGCTTTTAGCACATCTGCCTGTATCTTTCCCCTGTCAAATTCCAATAAACTAAAACAACCCCAAACTGTTCTCATACAGAAAAATCGCTGCTTCATTCATGAGATACTGAGCAATATGGTCAGTAAACGACGGTTGAAAATGATAATGATTATATAACAAAATGTTTTCAACAACAGAAGAAAGCAAGAAATGGCAACACAGCAAAGCCCAGTGTCAGCGGAAATCCCTGGAAGAGCACATGATGCTCGATGCTTATGACATCCCCTGGGTGCTGGAACCAACGGAAAATTTCAGTCAACATTTCAGCAGACGACAGAAGAGGAGGCCCCTCACATGTGACAGACACCAGGAAAGGCTCTGAAGAAGCCGGGAGAACTCCGAGCCAGAGCTTGACCCTGGAGCAGCAGCAGCACAGGGAACAGCCGGGCTTGGCACAGGGGAAGGGGGACAGGTCACTGAGCAGAGCTGTTACTGGCAATTCCAGAGTTAAAATCACCCACCGGAGTGATTCTAACTGGTTTGCATCTCCCAGCCTCAATGTCCAACCTGGTCTTGGGCACTGCCAGGGATCCAGGGCCTGCCCACCCCGCCAGGGAACAATTCCTAATTCCCAATATCCCATCCAGCCCTGCCCTCTGGCAGTCTAAAACCACTGTCCCATGTCCTGTCACTCTCTGCCTGTATAATCAGTCTCTCCGCCCTCCTCNATTTAAATAAAATAAAGTATTACAATAAAAGGCAAATAAAACATTAGGATAAAATGAAAGCAAAACATTAAATATTATGATAAAATTAAAGTAAAATATTAAATATTAGGATAAAAATAAAGTAAAATATTAAATATTAGGATAAAATTAAAGTAAAATATTTTTAAAGTATTATAATAAAAAACCAAATAAAATAATACGACAAAATTAAAAATATTACAATAAAATAGAATTTAAAATGAATAAATACATCAATAAAGTAACTACAATACAAATTAAAATNACAAAAACATGAAAGCCAAATAATTCAATAAAACCTCGTGGCTCCCACTACAGATTTTATTCCCACAGGGCAGGAATTTGTTGCTCTTCTGCCAAAGACAAACCCAGAGAAAGCCAAAGGACATTTGCTCAGAAAATAAGAAAACAAAGGAAAAGCCAGATTTATTTCCCAGGTATTTATCCAACAGTTGGCTACACTTCAGCCAAAACCAAGGCTCCATAGACTCCAGCTGGTAAGGACTACTACATTTCAATTATTTTGGTATTTCTGTATTTGCCTTGGGGAGAAATTCAAATATTTAGTGGATCCTTCCCATCTCTTCAAATGCTTGATTTCTACAGAGCATGAGGTTTTTGTCAGATGGGAAGCAGGAAGTGTGGGAGCAGCAGAAAATGCTGTCCAGATCCACGTTCCAGGAACAGAAGACACCCAGCCTGTGTTTTAAGCCAGGCCAGTGGTTGGTACAGCTGGGAAATAACCCAGGAAGAATTATCTTCACAACTCACAACCAAGAGAAAGCTGAATGGCAGCAGCAACTCTAAGTTCTCCTTTTTAGTCAAATTTCCAGCTTCCTGCAGGAATTTTATTGTTCTCTTCTGTATTCCTTCCAAATGGTTCGACTTGCTTGAAGCAGTGTTAAAAAGAAACCCCACAATAAACTGGCTGAGATTAATTAAGGGAAGTCTAATTTCTATGAGACATGATCTAATATTTTCCTTCTAATTAGCACTGCTGTGTCCTGATATTTTGGGGCTTTCTAAAACCACCCAACAAAACAATGCTGTGTAATTTTATTTCTTGCAGGGCTGATATTTTAACCCTCCTCTCTCTGCCCTGCACAGTTTCCTGTTCAGTACCACTGCACTTGTTTCCTGGAGTATGGATCCAGTTTCTCAGGATACTTCTGGATCTTCCACCCCTCAGACAGGAAAATGTGATCCAGCCTTTCATGATTCCCAATTTCCAATGAGTTTTGTGCTTGCTTCCCTAAATTAATTCCACAAATCATTAATTTCCCAATGAACAGCTATGCAGGAAGGAATGAGCAAGCTCAGTGATGTTTAATCAGCAGAAAAAATTTGTGAATTATGCAGAGAAAAACCTAAAAATCAAGACTTATTCTGGGCTTATTGTATTAATGATTAAAAGCCAGACATTTAAAACTAATTCCTGTTTGTTGACTTGAGCATGATGACTCTTTGGTTCTGAGAAATTATAAGGGATTAGACTTCCGTGGAAAGAAGAGATTAAAAACCAGAAATGCTTTTAGCACATCTGCCTGTATCTTTCCCCTGTCAAATTCCAATAAACTAAAACAACCCCAAACTGTTCTCATACAGAAAAATCGCTGCTTCATTCATGAGATACTGAGCAATATGGTCAGTAAACGACGGTTGAAAATGATAATGATTATATAACAAAATGTTTTCAACAACAGAAGAAAGCAAGAAATGGCAACACAGCAAAGCCCAGTGTCAGCGGAAATCCCTGGAAGAGCACATGATGCTCGATGCTTATGACATCCCCTGGGTGCTGGAACCAACGGAAAATTTCAGTCAACATTTCAGCAGACGACAGAAGAGGAGGCCCCTCACATGTGACAGACACCAGGAAAGGCTCTGAAGAAGCCGGGAGAACTCCGAGCCAGAGCTTGACCCTGGAGCAGCAGCAGCACAGGGAACAGCCGGGCTTGGCACAGGGGAAGGGGGACAGGTCACTGAGCAGAGCTGTTACTGGCAATTCCAGAGTTAAAATCACCCACCGGAGTGATTCTAACTGGTTTGCATCTCCCAGCCTCAATGTCCAACCTGGTCTTGGGCACTGCCAGGGATCCAGGGCCTGCCCACCCCGCCAGGGAACAATTCCTAATTCCCAATATCCCATCCAGCCCTGCCCTCTGGCAGTCTAAAACCACTGTCCCATGTCCTGTCACTCTCTGCCTGTATAATCAGTCTCTCCGCCCTCCTCTGAAATGCTTCACCATATTTCCTCTTTGAGCAACAGGGTTTGGGCAATAGTTTTTTGCTGTGTAAGGACAAAAGACGGGGCTCAAGCTCCTGCCCTGCGAGCCAAAACTCCCATCCTGCCATTCTACCTCTTATTTCCCCATTTATCCTTTAGGCTCTGCCAGACTGTGATTTCCAAGCCAAACAACGCGAATCCAAAGCTGTTTGTCCCACGCCGCAGCGGCAGCCGCTGCAATTCACCGGGAACAGGAGGGACTGGCGGGGAGGAGAGGGACTGTGCACAGGGGATGGGGGAACAGCACACACGGAATGGCTTCCCACTGCCAGAGGATGGGATTTTGGGCAGGAATTGTTCCCTGGCAGGGTGGGGAGAGGCTGGGATGGAATTGCCAGAGCAGCTGTGGCTGCCCCTGGATCCCTGGCAGTGCCCAAGGCCAGGTTGGACATTGGGGCTGAACATTGGGGCTAGGACAGTGGAAGGTGTCCCTGCCATGGCAGGGGTAGCACTGGGTGAGATATGAGGTCCCTCCCAACCCACACCCTGCTGTAATTCCACGAAAACCCTAGAAATAGGACGTATCTCACCGACACCGTTATTCCGCCCCGCATCCCTGCGGAGCTCCGGGACCGCAGCGGGACCCGAGCCCCGCTCCCCCCCAGGCCCGGGGAGGCGGCCCCAGCCCGGCCCCGCTCCCTGAGCGCTCCCGGGACCCACCTGAGCAGGGCAGAGGGACCGCGACCAGGAGCAGGGACACGGGCAGCACGGCGGCCAGCCAGCGCCCGCCCGGCACCCACAGCCACAGCCGCCGCCGCTCTACCGTCCATCCACGCCCGGGCTCCTCCGTCCATCCATCCCCGGGCTCCGCCGCCGCCCCAGCCCCCGGCTCCGCCATCCAGGGCAGCCCTGCCGGAAACTCCGGCGGCCGCGCCTGCGCGCGAGCGGCCCGGGCGGTGTGAGGGGCGGGCACGGTGAGGGCGGTGAGAGATCTGTGAGGGCGATATGTGGGGGATCTGTGAGGAGTCTGTGAGGGAGATCTGTGAAGAGTCTGTGAGGGGGATCTGTGAGGGGGATCTGTGAGGGGGATCTGTGAAGAGTCTGTGAGGGGGATCTGTGAGAGGGATCTGTGANGATCTGTGAGGGATCTGTGAGGGGGATCTGTGAGGGAGATCTGTGAGGGATCTGTGAGGGATCTGTGAGGGGGATCTGTGAGGGCGATCTGTGAGGGTGATCTGTGAGGGTGGTGTGAGGGCTATGTCGGGGCTGTGTCTGGGCTGTGTCGGGGCTGTGTCTGGGCTGTATCAGGGACAGTGACGTATCGGGACAGTGACAGGGCTCTATCAGGACGGTGTCCGGGCTGTGTGAGAGATGTGGCGGGGCTGGGGCGGGGCTGTATCTGGGCTCTGGCGGGGCTGTATCGGGGCTGTTTCATGGCTGGTTCATGGCTGGTTCACGGCTGTGTCACGGCTCTGTCAGGGCTGTTTCAGGGCTGTATCGGGGCTGTTTCATGGCTGTTTTGTGGTTGTGTCAGGGCTGTATCGGAGCTGTTTCATGCTGGTTTATGGTAGTGTCAGGGCTGTTTCAGGGCTGTATCGGAGCTGTTTCATGGCTGTGTCCCGGCGCTCCGAGGGCGCTGTCGGGACCTGCCCGGCCCTCCCGGAGCTCGCGGTGCCGCCCCAGGCCATGGGAGCTGTCACAGTCACGGCTTATCCCGAGCTGGAGGCCACGGGCCCTGGGCACACACCCAGGGATGGAAGGTGTCCCTGCGGCTGGAGCCCCTCTGGAGCCAGGCTGGGAGAGCTGGGGGTGCTCACCTGGACAGGAGAAGCTGCAGGGAGAGCTCAGAGCCCCTGGCAGGGCCTGAAGGGGCTCCAGGAGAGCTGCAGAGGGACTGGGGACAAGGCATGGAGGGACAGCACACAGGGAATGGCTTCAAAGTAGGATTTGATGGGATCTTGGGCAGGAATTGTTCCCTGGCAGGGTGGGCAGGCCCTGGCACAGGGTGCCCAGAGCAGCTGTGGCTGCCCCTGGATCCCTGGCAGTGCCCAAGGCCAGGTTGGACACTGGGACAGTGGGAGGTGTCCCTGCCATGCCAGGGGTGGCACTGGGTGGGCTCTGAGGTCCCTCCCAACCCAAACCATTCCATGATTGTGTCATTGTCTGGGGAGGGAGAAATCTCTCTTTAGCTGCAGTGTGTCCATTTCTCACATGTTCCATTGAGTGCTGCAGTGAACATGAAATGCAGTGTCAGTGTTACGGCCTCTGCATTGGGGCTTGGCTCAGCTCCCTTTTGCCAGCCACGGGTTCTGATCACAAGATTCTTAAAGAGTTTCTCTTCTCTTTCTTTGTTTCATATTTTCGATGGGCCTGCCCAGCTGCAGCGGGGGAGGTAAAGTCAGGTGTTCACCTTTCACTTCCTGCCTCCTCAAACACAAACTCCTCGGTGGGCAGAGCAGTGTTTTCAGAGAGGAGGATTTGAAAATCTGCTGGGCAAAGATCTGTGACCTCAACATCCTGGCTGTTATAAACAGGACAGGCTTTGCTTCTTAGGGAGAGCACAGACAGATTTTTGGATAAAAATGTTCCTGGCTGCTGCTGCTGCTGCCTCTTGTGCCATGGGGTGCTGCACCTGCTCTGAGCACGCCTGCTGATCTCAGGGTCCCAGAATTCCACAATCCCAGGATGGCTGAGGTTGGGAGGGACCACAGTGGTCACCTGGTGTCACCTCTGGGTCACAGGACTGTGGATATTCTGGAATATCCCCAGGGAGGAGACTCCAGCCCCTCTCTGGTGCCTGCCCAGGACAGAAGTTGTGCCTCCTGTGCAGGGGGAATTGCTGAGCTCAGCCCCTGGACAATGGGACAATGTGATGGAGCAGAGCCTGGGACTGCTCTGCCCCTCCCTGCGCACAGGGACGGACAGACAGGGACAGACAGGGACAGACAGACAGGGATGGACAGGGACACACAGGGACACATGGGGACACATGGAGACACCTCGGGACAGAAAGGGATACACAAGGACAGACAGGGACACCCAGGGACAGACAGAGACACACAGGGATAGACAAGGACAGGCGAGGACAGATAGGGACACCCAGGGACACCCAGGGCAGATTAGGACNACACCCAGGGACGCCCAGGGCAGATTAGGACAGACAGGAACACCCAGGGACAGACAGGGACACAGAGGGACACCCAAGGACACACAGGGACAGACAGGGAAACCCAGGGACAGACAGGGACACCCAAGGAAACCCAGGACATCCAGGGACACACAGGGACACCCAGGGACACACAGAGACACCCAGGGACACACAGGGAGACATGGGAACACACAGGGTCACCCTGGGACAGATGGACACACAGGGACACCAAGGGATATCCAGGGCCGGACAGGGGCAGAGACAGAGACACACGGGGGCAGACAGGGACATTCAAGGACACCCAGGGACAGGGACACCCAGGGATAGACAGGGACACCCAGGGATATATAGGGACACCCGATGACACACAGGGACACACAGGGAGACATGGGAACACACAGGGACACTCAGGGACAGACAGGGACACCCAGGGACACCCAAGAAGACCCAGGGACACAGGGGCTGAGGGCCCTTCTCCAGGCTGAGCAGCCCCAGCTCCCTCAGCCTCCCCTTGGCACGGAGATGCCCCAGGCCCCCAGGATTGCTGATCCTGCAGGAGATCAATCCATGGCTGTGACTGTGTGAGGGACATTGCTGATCCTGCAGGAGATCAATCCATGGCTGTGACTGTGTGAGGGACATTGCTGAGCCTGGGCCAGGCCCATCCTGGCAGCATTGGTCACCTCCTGCCCCAAGCTGATAAGGAAATATGATTATGCCAAGTTCTTTGTGTAACCATACCTCAGGGTAAGCACTGTGCCCCGTAGACCATGAACCACAAGTGCTGAACCAGCCAAGCACTGCTAGAAACATTTTATAACTTTATAACTAAATATTTACAGTTTATCCTCTGCTGGGTTTGAATACAACTTCCTGGCTGGTGTTGCCCAGGCTGTCAGAAGTGCTATCTGCAGATCACAGGCAGCCAGTGGAGGGACAACATGTGTCCCTGTGGCCGTTGATATCTGTCCCAAAAGCCTCCTGTGTTCATTGATATTTGTCCCAAAATATCTGTTTCCTCCTGTGATGGAGGAAACAAGGCCCTTTGGACTCTGCTGGGTTTATTTCTGCTGGCTGACAGACAAAGGAGATGTAATTTGGTGATTTCTTCTCATGTCAGCTCTGGACCAGGATGAAAGGGGCAAATTACAGCATTTCATCTTGTGTGAAAGGTGTAGGAACAGCAGCCCTGGAAGGAAGGACCCCAGGGAGCCAAGAGAGATCAGGTCCATCTACCCCTTCCCAAGGGATTTTTTTAATATCTCCTTTCTCAGGCAATATCACCTCTATTTTTTTGTTTTTGTTCTGTTTCATCATTAGATAACTTTCCTTATCCCTGTTTTAATGCAGTGTTGCTCTCAGCTCCCTCACGGACACAGTGCAGGTGATTAATTCCCTGCCTTGTCGTTACTCTGCCAGCACACCTCTTTCCCCAGAGCTTGTGACTTTATTTTCATGGCAGAGTCTGCTCCTTGTCCTGCTCCTGCCTGTCCCCAGCCCTGCTCACAGCTCTGCACGAGGCTCAGCAGTGCTGAAGAACAGCAAGGGTGATCTTTTGGGGCAGGCACTGCAATGATTTGCCCAGGGAGGTTTGGGGTCACTGTCTCTGGAATTGTCCCAGAGGAGTCTGGATGTGGCCCTTGGGGACAGGGTTTGGGGTAATGCTGGTGCTGCTGGGTGGCACTGGCTGATCCTGAAGGGCTCTTCCAGCCTTGATGATTCTGGGATCAGGTTTGGAAGGGCAGAAGTGTCCTGGGTGGCACTGACCAGGTTGAAAGAATGAGGAGAGCCTGGCATAAACCTCTTTTTACAGCCTGTGGTGCCTTCAAAGTGTGGCATTTTGAACACATCTCCAAGTTCCATTTTCATGGAGAATATTTAGAACACCAGATTGGTTTGGGCTGGAGGGACCTCAAATCCCTCCCAGTGCCACCCCTGCCATGGCAGGGACACCTCCCACTGTCCCAATGTCCAACCTGGCCTTGGGCACTGCCAGGGATCCAGGGGCAGCCACAGCTGCTCTGGGCACCCTGTGCCAGGGCCTGCCCACCCTGCCAGGGAACAATTCCTGATTCCCAAGATCCCATCCAGCCCTGCCCTCTGGCAGTGGGAGCCATTCCCTGTGTGCTGTCCCTCCATGCCTTGTCCCCAGTCCCTCTCCAGCTCTCCTGGAGCCCCTTCAGGCCCTGCCAGGGGCTCTGAGCTCTCCCTGCAGCTTCTCCTGTCCAGGCTGGAATTTCACAGTGATCAGTGAGTTCTGCTCTATTTTCAGGGGACTTCCAGAGCTGCTTTCACCCTTAGGTCAGCACAAATGAAAATCCAGCTTACTGGAAATCCTGGTGTGATTTCCATTGCCTTTGTCACCACACTCACCCAGATGGGAAGACAAAGTTTCTGTCTGAGGAACTGCAACGTGGTTTCAAAAGCTGTCACAGAACCAGAGGAGCAGAGAGGAGGGAGTGGAAACTGGGGAGGAGATTTGAGTGATGTGGTGGCAGAGTTGATGGAAAATGGAAGAACTGGAAGTTGTTATTGAGATTCTTCAGTGCTTTCTGCAGTGGGGAATCCTGGGGTTGGTGATGCTGGAGTGAGGATTTCTTCTCTCAGGCTTCCCCAGGGGCAGCTCCTCTCTCTTTGTGGTGCCATCATCATTCCATGCCCTCAGTGTAATTTAATTCTATGCCTCTCAAGCAGTAATAGCTTGAGAGAATGCACAATGAACTGCAGGAACTGCAGTCCCTAAGGAAGAAATATTTCCAGTACATTGCTCACAGGTGGCCCAAAGCCTGTGGATTATTCACAGTTCTTCCTGTAAAGCAGCTCTTTGCACCCCACTTATTCAATAATAATTTTCTAAGATGATGAATCCTAGAAAATGACATTTTGCCAGGTGATAATGGCTCTTTCCCAATCTG
The DNA here is from genome assembly GCA_013397075.1 of Rhabdornis inornatus. NCBI lineage: Eukaryota > Metazoa > Chordata > Aves > Passeriformes > Rhabdornithidae > Rhabdornis > Rhabdornis inornatus. The sequence continues at coordinate 27,116 of VWZS01000326.1, read as the reverse complement.
CCTCAGGGAAATAAAAAAAAAAAATAAAAAAAAAAAAGCATGGACTTACAAGCACAAGTGTTTCTGGTTAAGAATCAATCTAAAAGCTTTTTTAGAGCTTGGGATGGATATTTCTGAAAGCTTCTCTGGCTCTGCTGTTCTGGCTTGGGGCTCAGAACCTCCAAGACCCCCAAGTTCCCTACAGGGAGAGATAAAAATGTGGAGCTGGGGATCACTGTGTCCCTGACCCCTTGGGTGGTCTGGGGCTCTGGTTTCTCTTTCTCCCTCCACTCCCCTGACTGGAATTCTCTGAACTGCTCCTTTCTGTCTTCCCTCATTGCCCTCTTTTGGAATCTGTTTTGCTGACCACAAGCTCAGACCCTTCTCCTTCAGTTTTCTCCACTTCCTATTCCTTAATAGTTCCTCTTCTCTTTGCACTTCAGGTCTGAAATCTTTTTCCAAGCACTCCCAGGCTTTCCAAGGGCTCTGTTTTCCCCCTGGCTTTGCCAGTACTCACCGTAGCAGAGCGAGCAGCCTCCAGCATTCCTCTGTACTTTCAGTTTACATCAGCACATGGTTGAAGTTCACCTCATTTATTGATTTATTGTCATTGCAGTGTCCACAAGCTCAGCTCGAGATAAACTCTCCTCTGAATTGCTGATTTCCTCTAAATTATTGCTCCTCTTCTAAATTATTTCTTCCCTGTGAGGTCCCAGGCTCCTGGGGGACAGCAGAGGCTGCCCCTTGTCCCCAGGAGTGGCTCATGTTGTGACTCTCACAGCAGCTGTGGCTGAGGAAGAGGCCTCTCACCTACAAAAGCTTTCCTGGGTCTGAGGCAGGAAGATTTCGGAAGAAAAACAAAGTGCAGGTCAGCCTGAAAAAACCACATCTGAGTTGATTTTAGCAGCTCCTAAATCCTGGAAGTGTCCAAGGCTGTGGGGCAGGGACACCTCCCACTGTCCCAGTGTCCAACCTGGCCTTGGGCACTGCCAGGGACCCAGGGGCAGCCACAGCTGCTCTGGGCACCCTGTGCCAGGATGTCCTTGCAGAGGTTTTTCCTGCTTCCATGGAAAGTCCCAGTGTCCCTGAGCAGCCAAAGTTGTCATTTCTGTTCTCCCCTGGTTTGAGCCTGTCCTGAAGCGGCGCAGATCTCCTCTGCCCTCGGCAGATCCTCCAGCTGCTGGACTGCAGAACGTCGGGCTGACAGGAACTCACTGTCCTGTGTAACCAAGCAGCTCCAGGAGCAGCGAGGGAAAGGCAGGGAATTCCAGCCCCTCCTCAGCTCCATTTTGCCACTCTGAAAGCCAAAATAAAAGGTGAAAAAAAGGGGGGAAAGAAAATACAGAAAGAAGCTGATGCTGTGGGAGGAGGGACAGGGAACACACAGGGAGCTGGATTTGTTCCTTGGTGATCCAGATACAGGATCAGCATTCCCAGAGCAGCCTTGGGGAGAGGCGGAGAAAAGCACCAATGGAACAAAACACCTTGGAAAAAATCAATTCAATAAATTCACATTCCCCGTGAAAGCAGAGTTTGACCAAAATTAAAAAGTGTAGAGAAACCAGGTAAAGATTCCATAGAATCCCAGGATCCCTGAGTCTGGAAAAGCCCTCCCAGCCCATGGAGTCCCAGCTGTGCCCCATGCCCACCTTGTCCCCAGCCCAGAGCACTGAGTGCCACCTCCAGGTGCCACCTCCAGGGCTGGGCACTCCAAAGCTCCCTGGGCAGCCCCTGCCAAGGCCTGAGCAGCCTTTCCATGGGGAAATTCCTGCTGCTGTCCAAGCTGAGCCTGCCCTGGCCCAGCCTGAGGCCGTTCCCTCTCCTCCTGTCCCTGTTCCCTGGAGCAGAGCCCGACCCCCCCTCCCTGCCCCTCCTGGCAGGGACTTGGGGACACTGGCAAGTTCCCTCCTAAGCATCCTGTGAGGGGAGCTGGGAGATGAAAACTGATGGAATCAATTCCTGTTTTCTTCCTGCAACCACTCCCAAAAAGGAGATATTTACACATGTATTTATTTATTTACATATTTACCCCCCAAACCGTGCAATTCCCACACCAAGCTGAGACACAACTTCACTCCTGGAAGGTTCCTTTGGTGACAGAATTTAATTTCTCACTCTCACTTGGTGCAGTAACACACAAACCCAGTTAATGCCCCGTGCAAAGCCCCACTCCTGCCCCAGTGCAGCCTTTCCCCACCTGTGCAGGTCAGGCTGCATCTGGAGCAGGGAGTCACAGCTGCCTGGGCTTTTAAATTCAGAACACACATCAGTAGATAATTAAAATTTAACTCCCATTTCAGCTGCCAAGTTTCCCACAGACATCAGTTCATCCCACCCTAAAAACTTCACAATTTTAAATCAGAAGAATTTATTCAGGAAGAATAAATTCCATAGAAAGATGATGCAAGTGGGGACATCCTTAAAAACACATTATTTCTTATTAGAAAAAACCAAACCAGATCAGGTCTTTCCTTACAAAATACCGTTTTCTTTTATAAACATTTTGATTCGTTTTTGCAATAAATAGTTCATCAAAGTTAAATTAATTAGTGTTATATAAAAATACATTTGCTTTTTAAGGTCAAAATCAGTGCCAGAATTGCTACAACTCCTCAGGGAAGCCCAGCCAACAGTAGCCAAAGTTATGGATCATTTAATTCCTCATTTAGAGCCAAGTTTCTTGTACTTAAAAAAATAAAATGATTCTGTCCAAAGTCTATGAGCACGTGTCTGTCTGTGGGTTTTTCCTGCTGGAGAAGGCAGCAGTGGATAAACCCAGAAGTCCACTTGCTTCTCCTGTCCCAAGGAAGGATGAGGAGGATGTTCAGGCTTGTCCTGAGGCTGCTCCCACTCCTGAGCTGGAGTCTCCCTGTGCAGAGTCCTCAGGGTGCCCTGGGGTCCTGCTGGCCTCATCCTCACTCCCCTCCCTGAGGCTCTGGGATTCCTGGGAAATCACTGTCAGCCTGTCATAAACCAGGAGCTCTTCTTGAGGAAGTGGAGGGAAAGGCTGGGAAGCACTGGGAGGTTTGCTCAGAAACTGGGAAACAAAGAGAAAGTCAGGATTAGGTCTCTCCAGCTGTTCCATCCCGTCTGCTCAGAAATACTGGCATTATTAAACAACACTGGGATTGTTTTACACACATCAAGTGGCTTTCTCAGGCCTTCCACGCCCCACAGTGTCACATCCTCCCTAATATCCTGTTCCAGGCTTGGGAGCAAGATGGAAGTGCCTTTCAAGAATAACCCCAGGATTCAGAGTCTTGTTTGGAACAGAAACTTGAAAAAAAATCAAACAATTTTGATTGGGAACAAACACTAACTGGTGACTGGGTGTAGGGGAAGGAGTTCACAGAGAGATTTGTAAAACCCCTCCCCTCTGGCAGTGGGAGCCATTCCCTGTGTGCTGTCCCTCCATTCCCTGTGTGCTGTCCCTCCATTCCCCGTGTCCTGTCCCTCCATTCCCTGTGTGCTGTCCCTGGATCCCTTGGGAATTGTCTCTCCCCATGTTTCCTGCAGCTCCTTCAGGCCCTGCAAGGCCACACTGAGCTCAGCCCAAAGCTTCTCCTGTCCAGGCTGAACAATCCCAGCTGTGCCAGCCTTTCCTCCCAGCAGAGCTGCTCCATCCCTCTGCTCATCCTGCTGCCCTCAGATGAAACAATTCTGAACTGAATTTGGAATAAGAAGCCAGCTGCTCTATCAGGAGTGCTGTGCACTGTAGATACAAAAATCTGCACAAACATCTTCACTGTCAGACCCTTTTCTACCAAACTGGGATTGGGAATTGTTCCCTGGCAGGGTGGGCAGGCCCTGGCACAGGGTGCCCAGAGCAGCTGTGGCTGCCCCTGGATCCCTGGCAGTGCCCAAGGCCAGGTTGGACATTGGGACAGTGGGAGGTGTCCCTGCCACGGCAGGGGTGGCACTGGCTGGGATTTGAGGTCCCTCCATCCCAACCAGTTGGGATTCTGGGATTCCATGACACTCCTGGTGCTGAGCATGTGTTCAACCTAAAGCAGGAGCCAAGGTCAGATGCAAAGCTGGGGGTCCTGAGCTCTAATGAGTCAAAATGAAATCCCCAGAGGAACTGCAGGAGCTCAGGAGAGCACAGGTTGGTACAGAGGATTTTGTACATCCTGGTTTCTGGGAAGGGATTCTGCTGCAGCCTCTTTGTCTTCTGGGTGTGTGACAGGGGCAGTCAGCAATGGCTGCTGTCACTGCTCTCCCTCCAGCTGGAATTTTCAGACTCCATAGAATCACAGATTCCCAGAATGGTTTGGGTTGGATGGAGCTCCAAGGCTCATCCCATCCTGCCCCTGCCATGGCCAGGGACACCTCCCATAGCCCAGGCTCAGCTGATCTAGTCCAGGCTCCTGCCTCTGACACTTCTCTGAAGTTAATTACACCTATTAACCTATTAATTACACTCATGATCAGGAGAAAAAAGGAGCTGGTTTAAGTCTAAAAGGAGGCAGGAGAGAGAGAGATTTCTGTTGCTCACTGGCTAAATGAGGATCTGAAGTTGACAGCTGGTACTCTCTCACTTCAAAATCAACAAACCCATCCTGTTTCTGAGCCATAAAAAGCTGGTGATTACAAATCACAGATCACTGACCATCAGATGCCAGTGAAAGGAAGCAAACTAAAAGAAGCTCTACGTGTTTTGGCACTGAGAGCCTTGAAAAAACAAGTGGCTCTGCTGTAAAGGCCGATTTTCACGTGTTAGGCAGAAAACAAACCTCTTTCAAGTGTTGTGGGAAAATGTAGGAAGGGTAGAAAACGTATTTGGTGAGTCTGTACAGATAAAAACTGCAGAAGAAACAAACGGTGACAGCTGTGAGCACGACCAGCATGGATCCCACCAGAACAGTCACAATTATCCACACAGGGGTTACCCCTGCAAGAGACAAGGAAAAAAACAATTAAAACTTCTTGTGTTTTCTTTTTTCCTCTGCTGGAGTCAGGATTAAAAGCTCAAGAGATGGAATTTCGTGTTTATTAATTCTTACCTATATTCCAGTGAGCTCTTCAGCACCTCTAGCTAACAAGCTAAAAGTGAGAAAATGGAGCTGGATCTTGCTCCTTACAAGGTCTTTTAAAGGCAAACAGTCCAATTAAAAGCTAATATCTATATTATTTATACTTTTGACCCAATGACCAAACATCTGTGACCCAGAGTGCAGGATTTTCTATCCAATTAAAAAATACCACCTAAAACCAAGAAGAAGGAACAAGAAGAGGCAATGTCCCAGAACCTCCATCCTGTCCCACACCTATTACTATATTCTAAAACCCCAAATTCCAAACCCTTCCCCATGTGAAATCACACACTTCTGTTTAACTCCACACCCGTGATTTTAACTCCATCACTCCGATTTGGGAGATTTCTCCAAGGGCTCAGGTGCAAAGCAGTGTTCTGCAGGGGTCAGTGCCAGAAAGCACAGAAAGCTCAAAATCCCAGGCTTCAGGGTTCCAACAAAAACTCTCATTATTCATTTCTGAGTCATTATTTTCAAATTATCACTTTCTCTGTGGAACGTCCCACCCCCAGCAGTGCCCGAGGCCAGGCTGGACACTGGGACAGTGGGAGGTGTCCCTGCCATGGCAGGGGTGGCACTGGGTGGGCTCTGAGCTCCCTCCCAGCCATCCCAGTGTGTGGTTCCACGATTCCCAGTTCCCCATGTTACCATTGTGGGTTGTCTGCTCACAGAGCTCCCTGCTCAGCTCCCCTGTCTTGTTCAGCTCAGGAATCACGGCCTGCACTCGGACACAATAAACTGTCCATGGCTCCAGCTCGGACAGGATCTCAGAGCTGTGCTGGGTGTCCACCTGAGCTACCTGAAAACAGAGAAAAACAGAAAAAATCAAAGTGTGTGAGATCAGTGACTTAGCTATGGAATAACCAAGGCATTAGAATTACAGCTGTACTATGAGACCATCCACACCACTGACCTTTGGGCTGTTTCCAGCAGCACTAATGAAGTTTTAGGCTAATGAGGGATGATAAATGAGATCTGGTGGCAGCCAGAAACTGTCACCCAGCCAAATGAGATCAGCTAGGAGCACAGATCCACACAAACACCAATTAACTGGAGAGGGAACAAGGGGGATGGAGGAACAGCACAAGAGGAAAAGGCCCCAGGTTGTGCCAGGGGAGTTCTGGATTGGACGCAGGAAAAATTTCTTCACTGAAAAAGCTGCTGAGCCCTGGAATAGGCTGCCCAGAGAAATGGTGCAGTCCCCACCCCTGAAGTGCTAAAAACTGTGTAGATGTGGCACTTGGGGACATTGGCTAGTGGTGAAGACGGGATGCTGGGTTATCACAGGAGCTCCCAGGACTTTCCCAGGCTGGTGTTTCCCAGGAGAAGCAGAGATGAAGGTCAGGGGGTCTCCATACCTGGGAAGCAGAGGCCAGCTCTGTGTCTGTGCTGCCTGCCCTCCAGTAGAGGATCCTGTACTTCCAGGAGCCATAGTACTGCTTCAGGGGCCACCTGTCCTGCCTGCCCTCGGCCAAGGGCCCCCAGCAATCCACGTGCAGGGCCCCGGACTCCGACTTCAGCCTCACCTCAGGGGGGCCAATGGTGGCTGCACACAGGGACAGGAGAGGACAGCAGGGAATTCAGCTTCAGCTGTCTCAGCTGCACGTTTTTACCCAGCCCAGAAGTCACCTTGTAAGTAATGTGTTACAAGAAAGTAATTTCTTGTCCTGGATCGGGTATAGATCTGGATAAATCAATCCTTTCCTCACAGAAAGGATTTCATTTTTGCAGTTAAACACCAGGTACCAGTGCAGGCTCCATTCCCACACCCTCTGAACCAACTCAGTTCTCCTTTGCCAGCTGTGGTGACTCCAGAGAGGAAGGAGCATTCCCATGGCTAGCACTCACTTCTCCTTCTGGGCCAAACCGTCACAACATCTGTCTGGCTTGAGCAGACACCCTAGAAAAGTGTTTTATTGTGGGGTTTTGTGGGTTTTCATTATGATCAGCTTGAAAAATGAAAACATTTGAATTATTTCTGCCTTCTGCAACCAAGATTTCTTGGCTGAAAATTAATCTTCCCCTGTAAGAGTGGGGTTTTCTTGAAGTAAGAAAAAATAAAAATTATTATTATTTTTTTTTGTCTGGCAAAGCAACGAATAAGGAAGTAACTGAATTTATTTAGATATACAGGAAGTCTGTCTCTTGGAAGACAGCTTCTCCCTGGCTGGAAAATAGAAATGTGCCTTATTTTAACAGAAAATGCTGCACTATTCGAAAATCTCCTCCAAAGAGGTCACCAATACCACGACAGTGAACCTACTCTGCTTTCTGCCAGTGTCACAGCTAAGACTTTCTATTGAATGTCATTAAACCACAGAACGCTCTGCACGCTGCAGCTCACAGGCTGTGCCCCAGGAGGAGGCAGCGTTTCCTGGGAAGAACAGGGGAGGGCTCACTGTTATCCATGGGTTTGAAGCGGAGGCTGAGCCAGGGCGAGTGCAGCGGCCCCGCCTCTGCCCGCAGCTGCAGGATGTAGTCGCCGTAGGCCGACAGCGAGGACAGGTCACACTCGGGCAGCCGCAGCTGAGTCCTCAGGCTCTTATAGGTGTCCCCACTGACGTACGTGCTGCAGGGAACAGAAACGGCTGCAGGAGACAGTCTCGTCAGCTGGGACTGTGGCAGGCTTATCTTCTTCGTCCAGGGTGGGGATTAAATGTGTGAGATGGTATTTCATGTCTGGACTCAGATGTTTATTAGGTCTTATCTGTATTACAGTGAGCTCTACAGCACTTCTAGCTAAAAGCTAAGAAGGGAGCTCTGTCTCTCTCTCTACAAGGGTAGACTGTCCAATTAAGACTTTTAAGGGTAAACTGTCCAATTAGGAAAAGCCACCTGAATTATTTTTACTTTTAACCCAATAACCAACCACCTGTGGCTCACAATGCAGGATTTTCTACCCAATCACAAAATATCCCCCAAACCCACGAAGAAGAAGGTGAAGAAGAAGGACAAACCTCTACCCTAAAACCTCCATCTTCCTTTATATTTATCACTATATTCTAAACCCTTAAACTCTAAGTTTCCCACCATGTGGTATCACACACTTTTATTCCAACTACACCCCCATGATCCCAGTTCTATCATTCCATTCTGGAAGCTTCTCCACGGCCTCAGGTCCAGTGCAGAGTTCTCCTGGGGGTCAGTGCCTGGCAGCACAGAAAGTCTCAAATTCTCAGTGCCCAGGGTTCCAACAGGAGATGGGCAATCAGAGCTGGATAAATGGTTTTAAGGCATTTAAGGCAAAGCTGTTCATGCAAGCAGCTAGCATATAATAATTTGGTGAATAACAATGGATATAACACTTGGGAGTTTTAGTGGCTGAAGCCTCATTTAATGTTATAGCCTGCTTTTATACAGTTTTTACAGACTTTGTGTTTAATAGGTTAGTACTTTTTTGCCACTTAATTCATTGGTTAGAAGGGGATAGTGTGTGTGTGTGTTAAGACTCTCTCCTTAGTAGGTGCTTACATATTATTTTAAGAATTCTCATGGGATAGACTTTATTTTTTATAGGTGAAACCTGTTTTCTTTTAAGAATAGATTGTTATGTAAATTGATTTTCATTGTTCTGACTTCTTTTATGGGAACTTAACATGCTAGCAGTTAATTTAGTGAGTTAATTTAGTTAATTTAATCAGTTATTTTAGCTGAGCAAGGCCTGATTTTAAAAGGCCTGTCTTTCATAAGGTTTTTACCTGTATGCAACATTAGCACTCATAATGTATCCAGTGTGTGTAAGACTCACACTACGGGTTTTATACCCATCTATAAATCCACGATAAACGTAGGGATTAAAATTCTAATTCTGTAAAAAATGTCCTTTTTCCTGGCAGGGCCACAGCACTGCATTCAGCAGGCAGGAGCTCAGAGAAGCCAGCACACACTGAGCCAGGGCCACTGCAGGGCACTGCTGCCCCACTGGGACTTTGCTTGGAGCTGTCTCCAGGATCTGCACACAGGAAAAGCCAGAGGAAACAGGGCTGGGAAGTGAGCAGGAACTGCTGCTGGAATAGAGCCACACAAGGTCTGGGTTGGGAAGGACCTTAAATCCCACCCAGTGCCACCCCTGCCATGGCAGGGACACCTCCCACTGTCCCAGGCTGCTCCAGCCCCAGTGTCCAATCTGGCCTTGATCAATATTTCATATATTTTATCCTTTCTGCTTTGCATCAAAAGCCTGACCAGAAATGATCAGATGGCTACAGAGCCCAGAAAAATCTTCTCTCAACTAAGCATGAAGAGAAGGCTCTGGGCAAGGCTTAGAGCTCCTGCCAGTGCCTGGAGGGGCTTATAAACAAGAGGGAGGAATTTTGTATGGGCAGAGAGAGACAGGACACAGGGAATGGCTCCCACGGCCAGAGGGCAGGGCTGGATGGGATCTTGGGAATCAGGAATTGTTCCCTGGCAGGGTGGGCAGGCCCTGGCACAGGGTGCCCAGAGCAGCTGTGGCTGCCCCTGGATCCCTGGCAGTGCCCAAGGCCAGGTTGG